>CAKAOI010051210.1:13761-40582 GCA_916701655.1 Sebastiscus albofasciatus
AGGTTTTTAAAGAGGAGAAAGAAAAGGGAGGGAAAGAGAAAAATAGAGAGAGAAGAATGAATGTTTTTCGTGGCAGGGGTGGCTTATGAAGTCTCATGGACCGACGATATTATGATATTTTGTCTTCATTTGTATTTGCATTTAGCAAAGCTACTTTCCATTGAAAGTAGTTGGCAACACTGAGCTAGCTTGGGGCCATCCCAAGTTATACAATTCCACCTACCGCCACCAACAAGAGCCTCGTTTATACGCCTGAATGGACGTGCACACAGACAGTAATAATCAGACATAAGCCTAACTATTAGACATAATAGTTCTGGGGCAGCTGAAGCCTTTAATCACATGGTCGGCGGTTCGATTCCTGGCTCCTCCAGTCTGCATGTCAAGACTTTACAGCAGCCCACTGCTCCTAAATGTACCTGTATGTATAAATAACTCTCAGCAAGAAACTGAGCATATAGGGCTGCACAATTATGATTTAATTAAGAGCATGAAATTGTTTTTCCAGCTCTTATTGTTGCTAATTTTGCTCTCAAAGTGCACCAGATTGAAGCATTTAACTTTTTAAATGTAGCTAACAAAGGAGTAGGGTAAATATTCCTGTAGTTTTTTATATTGCAATATATATATCAAAAAAATATATTGCAATGTCACTTTTTTCCAACATCAGGCAGCCCTAATTTGTACATTATTAGTAGGAATGTAGCACTGCATGGAAGTGAGAAGAGCGCTCTGTTTATTTTAATGTGAAAGTGCAATCAAAATATGTTGTCGCTAAAATCAATGAATAATTGAGATCTCAACATTGATCAAAATAATCAAAATTATCATTTTGGCCATAATCCTGCAACCCTACAAGCCTATTTCCCAAAATCTATTATTTAAAAATGAAAATCCTAATGATATCAGAGGCTGTAAACCACTGCCTTAGCTTTCCCAGTAATGGCTACATCTGCCACTGTGTGACTTTGGCAACAGGGTGATACTTAGTCCTTGTTGTAGTCTTTTTTTTCCCCTCGTACTCAAGTATACAGACGGGGCAACACGGCCGCGTAGAGCTCCGGCAGACATAAAGGCTCTCCAGAGTGCAATGTAATGGTTGTACCTTGTCTACCTTCATCAAGGGGGATGTTACACAGCCTCTTCCAAGTGAACTTCGTTAATTAATGCAGTGGGAACTTTTGGGGATGGAGGAGATTTTAAAATGCTTAATAATTCAAAGAGCACAAGCTGTAGCATGTTCTGGTTCTCTTTGGATAGTCTGTCTGGCCTTGGATTTAATATTCGCATAGATATCACGTACACTGTAGAGGAGGACTGTTTGTTTTGTGTTACCTCAGCTGAGTCTTACCAGTGTTTGTGTGTCAGTCATGGCCGATGCCCCCCCTCCGAAACCCCCCTCCTCCTTTCTCAGGTTCTAGGCGGACTAGAAGAAGCATGTACCGTAATGAGATCATTATCCTCTGTATTCAGTCTGAGTTGCTCTCTGGTTCTCTGCCAGGAGAAATTAGAAGGGGAAAAAAGGCCTAGTGAATATCTAGCACATTTAATCTAATTGGTGTCACTTTTCTCCCTCCATTATGGTACTTTAATAGCCCTATCTGTCTCCATGTGGCTTCGCGGTGTTTAGGGTCAGCGGTCAGGGCCTAATCTTTCCGCTCAGATCACATTAACGCGGCCGATCCTCGACGCTGAGATAAACAAACGCTCGTTCGGACAACAAGAGCAACAACAATTTGCATCATTAAAAAGTAACAGTAGGCCTCTTATCTGTGACTTTTTCTTTTAGTTTCGACACAAGCTCAGAACAGATGGGTCTCTTTTTTTTTTTTGATGCCGAGGAGAAACACTTGACGCTCCCTCACAGACATCTTCGAGAGGACATCTGAACAATGAGAAGCTGGCGAGGCCACGATGGTCGAGGGGAGACCTTTGAACGTTTCAGTGCAGCCGAAGCTGTCTGACACAGTCTGGGATTTTCTTAAGAGGCTATTAGTGCCTCCCCACCAGCAAAAAAGAACTTACCATTATTTCTCCTGCAATCTTTGGTTGAGGAAAGCGTACAGGCCCCAGGCAGTGTTTGAATTGGGGCTGCATCAGTGCTCCCTTGCTCTGAAATCTATTATGCACTCTAATCCCTCCAACCTCCAGCCCCGACACACGTCTTTGAGTCATGAGTAGACTAGGCGTCCGTCCCAAGCCGGCATTTAAACTCTCCTCCCTCCCTCTCTCTCTCTCTCTCTCTCTCTTCGGGAGGATTTCCACCAAGTGCCTATTCTCTGTGTCAGTTAAACGTGTAATACAGGATCATCAGTCAGGTGTGAGAGGAGCAGGCGGCTTCACTGTAAAAGGATTTAGATACTCCGAGGTGCCAAAGGAAGTGTCCCTGTAGGCTTTGGTAGGAGGAGGAGGCGCACAGTATGGATTGGCTGACAGGCAGAGGCGGAAAGGAGATTTGCGGTGATGTCATACAGGAAGTCATCCACGGGTCATGTCCGTCAACACTGTCGAAGCTAATCAAGTGAGAAAGAGAGGTCCCTTTAATTTTTCTTTTGTAAATCATTGGGAGGAGAAAAAGAAATATCAGTGTACTCCAATCGAATAAACAAAAGGCACAGATATACATATTTAATGGTATGCATAATTGATGGTTTTCGCTCGCAGGGAGTCCTTTGCAGTATACGCTGAGCACTGAAGACATAAAAATAAAACATGAAGTGGGAAAGTCATTAAAACAGTTTTGGAGGAGCAGTGCGCGGAGTGGTACCGACTCTCACTTGAGTTGCACGCACTCTCCCAGCCTCTCCTCCCAGTGTTGTTGGCACAGGTGCCAGTGGCTAATTGGCCAGTGATTAATCACATCCGCTGTGAACTGCATGACCAATTAAGGGAGCCGGGGCCACTCTGCTCTGCGAGTGGGAGTGCGCGGTTCACTTCCCGGGTCCATCAACGAAAATGTCTTGGACCACAAAAAAAAAAAAAAAAGCTGGCGTTATGTCAGACCGCGGATCATTTCTGTTGTGGAAAGTATAGTAGAGTGAGAGTAGATGGCGCCGGCCTGGAACTTCATATCACACTCTGAGGATTTTAAACATTGTAAAACACTTGTTTTGGTTGAACATAAAATGTGTGCACACCAATGGACAGCCATTTATGACTTTAGTCATTAGGGCGCAAGCAAATTGCCATTAACTGGATATGAATAATAGACAATGGTTCCAAACTTTATTTTGGGTGGATCACAACTTGGATCTTGTTATGTAGTTTTGGTCATCCATCCATTTTCTACCACTAATCCGGGTCGCGGGGGGCAGCTGGCTTAACGGGGATTTCCACACATCCCCTCTCCCCAGCAACGTTTTCCAGCTCTTCCTGGGGGACCCCGCGGCGTCCCCAGGCCAGATGAGATGTATAATCTCTCCGGCGTGTTCTGGGTCTGCCCCGGGGCCTCTTACCAGTCGGCCGTGCCTGGACATCCTCCAAAAGAGAGGCGGTCCAGGAGGCATCTTGATCAGATGCCCGAAACCACCTCAGCTGGCCCCCTTTCGACGCGAAGGAGCAGCTGCCTCCAAATGTCTGAGCTGATTTCTAAGGCTGAGCCCAGCCACCCTACAAAAAGGAAACTCATTTTGGCCGCTTGTATCCGCGTTTTGGCCATCAGTCCAGGAATTATAACACCAAATTAATGGCTGAGTTCTGGGAACGTGTCGACGTTGCTAAAAAAAAGAAGTCTGACAGGGCAAGAAACAGACAAGTTAACCAAACTTATTTACATGGCGATGGTCAAATTATTACCCAAACTCTGCCTTATTAACGTCCATCACAAATTATTATTAAATAAACTGTTACTTTAAGATAAAAGCCGAGATATGTGTGTGTGTTTTGCTTATTATTCTTCTCCCCCACTAGTAGACTGGGTGCTGCAGATTGAGAGGTTGCAGCGCCACTGCCTCTGCGGCCAGTTAAAGCAAGGTGGAGATGATCCATCAAGGGCTCCGTGGGGCCATCTGTGGAACACGCTTGACAAATGTCTCCCTCTTTTGTCATAAGGACACACGTCTCACAAAGCTGGCGATTAATGCCCCTTTTACAACACATTTATTTGTCGCCCAGGTATTTATCCCTGCAGTGTCTCGCACTGTATTACCACGGCTGACAACACCGGGAGCCATTTTCCAGGCCGTCCTCCAAGGAGGGCAGTCCCTCACGGACTGCCCTCCTGGACGATTCCTGCAGAATTTTGATGTCTCTGCTGCGGGAGGGAGGGAGGGAGGGACGGGGGAAACATTAGAGATGGAGATGAAAATGTTGCCCATAGACTTTCAGGCATTCATGCATTTAACAAAAGCACGGAAGGGGAGGAGGAAGAGGAAAAGGTGGAGAGGGTGCGACCTGTAGTTTAAACATTCATTCTCTGACTCGATCACGTGGGATGAAATCAGAGTGTAGAACAAAGTGCTGATGGTGCCTTTGCCCTAACAAAGGAGAGGGTGTAAGTGATGAAATCCTTCTTGTTTGCCCCGCTGCATTATGAACAGCGGAGGAGCACACACGCACACACACACCCTTGCTGATCTGATTGCCACGTTGTCAATCTATCCATCTCGTCGCAACTGCGGCGATTGCTCCAAATACCATTTGGTAAATATGACGGAACGCCATTAGGCGAGGTCAGGGCCACTAAGCTTGTTATCTCATCACGTGGGTGTAGTGTTTTCAGTGTCGAGCACACCAGTCCCTGGCCCCTTCACCTGCCAGAGGAACGATAACAATTTATTTTCAAGAGGGGACCCGCTCCTGAGGAGTATCTTAATCCCTCAAAGAGAGAAAATTACACATGAAACATTGCGTATTTGTACCGTTAGTCCCTTTTTCTTTCGGCTGCTATTTATCCGTCATATTTTTTTGTTGTAAAAGAGTGCAAATACTTTGCCTCTGTAAATGTCACCCTGGCAGTTTTGATATCATTACCGTTTTGCCTCCATCTGCAAAAACAGACCGTCCCGCTGCTTCCTGTTTTTGTGTGAGATGCAGAAAAAAAAGACAAAAAGAACGAGACAGGTGCCTGTGTGTGTGTGTGTGTGTGTGTGTGTGTGTGTGTGTGTGTATGTGTGTGAGCATGTGTGCAACAAAGGAAATGAGACAAGGCAAATGATAGAAAGGAACTAAAAACTCACACTCAAAAGAAATCTTCCTCACTTGCGCGGACTCTCTTTCGTCGTGTGTGATCAGGGAGAGAGACAGATGAGGGTGAAAGTGAAGCTAAAAGCTCGCACTCCAAAGGACTCGCCCTCTGGAGCTGAATGTGCACACGCCAATACAGAGTCACTTGTTGGTAATGAGAGAGTCAAATCAGAATCAATTATGAATGTTCCATCAGGAGGCTCGGGGGCCATATCAAGGGAGCCAGGTATTAGACAGTAATGAGAAATGGAACACAGAGAAGTATGGCCCTGCAGGCGCCCATGTCTCCAGGCGGCGCGTGATTCAGTGGTTTAAATACATTTGCATTCATTCTATTCGCAAGAAGGCCATATTTTATTAAAGTGAAACGGCTTCCTTCATGTGCCTCTAACAGTCACGCGGGTAGACAAAGCCTTTGATTCTCGGTTAGATGAAATCCGCCTCTCTTATGACCGATATGGACTGGCACAATTGTACCGCGCGGTAGCTGTGTGTGTGTGTGTGTGTGTGTGCGTGTGTGAGAGAAGAAAGAGAGAGAAGAGAGTTAGCTCTGGCTGTACTGTACTGATCCCAGCCAGTCAACTCTCTCTCCGCCGGCCAGAGCCCCGTTCGCTCCAGCGTGATGATTGATTCTTGTTCGGGGCCATGCCTATGGGCCTTATTAAATCAAAATGTAAACTCACTCCTATAACAAATTGCAGGGAAAATGCCTGTTGCCAGCTCCCCCCTTAGGAGTGGACCTGGATTACACTGACAAGTTAAGAACCGAATGAGCTTTCCAGAGCTCCGCTCACCTGCTCACAGCTTGGATATTTTTCCTCTGAATCCAAGAGGAATTATGGATTTCTTCCTCTCTCTCTTTTTGTATGTCTTTATAATGCCTTATACTGTGTCATTCCATTACATCCAGATTAAAAAGCAAACATAAGCATGATTAAAGGACAAGGCTGATGGCGAGATTCTATATATTTTCCCACAAATCCAACAAAAACACCAAAAACCAATAATGGATTGATCCTCAGTCTGATATACTGTAGCTTATTCCTCTGAGCCGTAAAGCAACGTTATAAAAAAACACATTAATGAGCCACACTTTCATCACGATGGACATAGTTTATTGTGAGTCAATCCCATATACACAATCCTCACTAGCACACCAAATGTGTATTATCAACACGTTCTCATCCCAACTCATCACATACTACCGCTTTGTCACGTCCCTTGGCATCAAAACCACTATAGTTCCCCTTGTCGTCATTTTAGGATTAGGCATCAAAACCACTATAGTTAGGTTAGGGAAAGAAATACATTATTGGGCTTAAAACTACTACTTCTTTTCGCTCTTTATACTACCCGCCGCACTTTCTCGAAGCATTTACTGTTGGCGCAGATGGGTTTACATTATAGTTAATGGAAAGCCCGGTGCCTTTAATACCAGCACTAAAGGGTGCCGTGTGCGGCTTACTGAACGCCGATGGCCTTGACAAAGCCTCTGTATTTTATTGCCCTGGGAATTAGAATGTGCAGGTGTTATTACACATAAAACAACCCTGTGTTAAAAAACTGCTGTGACAAGTGCCAGTGAGACCAGCCCGTTCTCATTCCCAGAGCATCAAATACTGAAGTTTTGTCCCACCCCCTCAGCGTGTGACACATACACACAAGGCTCCCTTTAAGCCTCTGTTATACTTTTTTGCAAGGACGGTCACACGGACATGTGGAATCGTGACGAGGAAATGTTTGGACCCTTTATACTGTGTGCGGGTTTCCTCCTCGCGGCAAACTTACATCCTCAAAGCTCCTCAAAGTTCTCCATTTTCTCCACCCATCCACGTCCATGTGTTGTTAGAAAAATTTGGATGTGCACTGAGAGGCAATAACCTGCCACACAGAACCCCCTCGAAGAGCCATGTCTGATGGTGTGGCACCGTGCGGACACTCGTGACCATTGCGGATGCAGCAAGCATACATCACGCTTAAACGTCTGTATGAGACGCACTGGGCTTTCAAGTTATTAAAATGTAAACCCATCCGCGTTTATATTAAACACACACAGGGCAGGTGGGAGGGGTGGGCGGTTGGGTCATACGAATGGGTCACTTTCACTTTACAAACATTCATTTCATTTTAAGTCAAACCATGATCTTTTTTTCCTAAACCTAACTAAGTGGTTTTGTTGCCTAAACTTAACCGAGTGTTTTTGTTTTAATTCACGTTAACCATGCATTTACTGCGACTGTAGTGGAGCATCATAGCTTGACGCGCTGGGCTACCAAATGGGTTAGAAAGTGACACCAAAGGGTCCTGACAAAGCGTCGGTATGTGACGAGTTGGGATGAGAACATGTTGGTGAGACATGAAATGCAATCCAGTTTGAGCAAGATAAAAGGATTAATATCACTCTCATATCTGTGCATTCAATATGAAGCCACAGTACAACCAGCAGTTAATTAGCTTAGCTTAGCATAAAGACTGGAAACAGGGGGAAACAGCTAGCCTGGCTCAGTCTTTGACTCACACATTGTTGGTTTTGGTCTTTTCATAGGATTTGTAGACAAACATATATAATAAAATGCCTATCTTATCCTTTAAATGATGATGTGATGTGGCATTGCATTATACTACTTTACTAACAAATGTATCCGGATATTCTTTTTTTAAACACTCAGTTGTGCATGCAAACACACACACACACACGCCCACTCACACACGTGCTGTCAGCATCCCTCACTGAGCATAGCAGGGTTCTGAAAGGGCAACTTGGCCGGCCATCTGGCCTGTATATCAGCAGAGGTTATTGTGTCGACATCATCATTACTGAACACATTGCTGTTTAGCAAAGGTTATCCGGAATCTGCACAATTATCTGTAGCAACACGTGTAGAAAAACCAAAGCTGTAATGGAGTTATCACTGTGGGAATGCATCCAGTTATCGCAGCACAAATGTGGATATTTTATTAATACTCAGCTGCAAGTGGTGTATTAATAAGCATTATGAGTTGAATATTTAATCCACATTTTCTTTAAGTTATATATATATATATATTTCACATTTTATTTCAGTTTTTAACGAATGCATTAGACTTTCTTGTGAATGATTTATTTCTAAACCGTCTATATTCTTTAAATTCATTGAAATAAGAAACAAATTAGCTTAGCTTTTACCACTTTCAAAAGGCAACACTAAATTAACATTTATCTCGTCAACTTATATTTTATTTGCATCGTCACACCAAACTGAATTCTAACTGATTTCGTTCCTAATGTCCATACTTTCCACAATGTTCCCCAGTTCATATGTGGACACAAATGCAGATTTGTAAACTGTAGCTGTGTTAAGATCCATGATTAATGATGATTAATGGAAGGAGCTAGATATATATACTGTACTTGCTGAGGGGGAAAAACCCCTTTTTTAAAACCAATCTAATTTCATTTCTCCAACACAAGCATGGAATAATCGTTTAGTTGCTGCTCTCGTTTTCAAACCGTCAAAACAGCCGCAAACATGTTGGAGCTAATCGGAACATTAACGTGATGAGCAAAAGATGTTGCTGAAGCTGTTATACACACACACACACACACACACACACACACACACACACACACACACTTAGTACACACAAGTCCTTCAGCAGACTCCATTCCTGTCTGACTTCCCACAGTATACCATCATTAGAAATGAGCACCTTCAGGCTTTAAACAACGAAGAGGTGATGAGAAGAAGAAGAAGAAGGAGGAGAAGAAAGAAGAGAGAGCTTCTTTGAGTTGTGGTATTGATATTCACACACTAGGAGGCAGAGCTAAATGTGATTTCTCAACAGACAGCAGCCGAGGCTCTTTCCAGGTACAGGCATGCACTGTTGAGCTGTAGCCACTTAGCACCTGATTAAAACGGAAAATGGAAACACTCCCTGTGGTGTTATGGGATCTGTGATAAAGCTATTCCCCCCCATAATGGCATTAACCATGTTGAAGTGAAAAGTAAAATGTCTCTTGTCTTTGCTATGTCGCTTAATTATTTTATATGAACCAGCTGGGAATCCTTCGCCATATATTTAATTTCAGATTGCTGTAATTACATGTCTGTGAGCTTTTGTTTTCCTTTTGAAGTCTAGGCTTGAATGTGATGTGAAGATTTACTTTACAATATATCACTACTTGTATTTCATCCTCTTCAACCCATGTTTCCAATATTTCCCTAACTTTCTCCTAAAGAAGCTTCAAAGTTAGATGAAATGTTCAAGGTCTCACAACTAAAAGAAATACCTTCCAAACCTGGAAGGCACTATTTCTCCAGAATTGTATTAAGTTAGGTAGCTAGTGTGCTAACAGACCATCGGATCAGCTCGTACAGAACGACTCACATGAGTGATTACTGGCACTGTAAGAGGTCGCTCCCCTACAGGCCTTACTGAGAACACAAAAGTCCTTTTGGCCCTCCAAGTCTGTCAGACCACATTTGGTCACACTGAATAACACCACCACCAGGGAAAATTGGCAATTTTTCAAATGGCAATGTGTCAGGCACCATTTCATCTGCAGCTGCAGATCCATCACTGTGTTGTTCTATCATTGACATGTAGAATTTGTATGTTAGAGTTTATATTATCACTGTCCCATTGGTTTTGACCCCACTATTGGCCACTTGGGGGCGTATTAATATTTTGTTTGTCTTTGTTTCTGGTATTTAATCACCACTGGCATTAGCAGACAACCTTTGTTTCAATTACAGTGACCTTGCCACAAGACATACATGCATTGTTGGAATAAAAGGTGATTAGCTGAAAACTGAAAAACACAGATATTCTGCTGAAAGCCCTATTTGTCTCCGTGACACCTATATAGTATCCTTTTTGCAAATATAATACGATTGTATGGATTTGATCGTGAAATTTTGTGCAGACTTTTTATTGACTTAAGTGACTTATTTACCCATAGCGCCACCAGTAGGTTGCCGTGATTGGCGTGACATTTGACACAGACATTTTAATGTCGGAGAATGAATTGTAATACTACTGTATAGTGCCATAAGTGGTCTTCAAGGTTTATCAAGGTAGAATCATAGACTGTAAGGTATTTGAGAAGTTAACATAGTCACTGTAACGTCACCCATTGGTTTGTGGACTGCTGTTTTGAAGCCTCCTGTTCGGCATTTTGGCCATTGCCATCTTGGTTTTTGGCCATCGCCACGGTGGAGCTAGGTACAACTGAACGCTGAACAAGACAGTTTTAGGTGACCAAAATTGTATTATTAACTTTCATGAACTGAAAACACACTGTGAAAGGGTCAACGTCCTAAGACGAAAACACGGACAACTTCCAGATCGGACAACGCCGTGGTAGCAACCTGTCAATCACAACGTAGCCACACCCTAAAGCATCCCCTGCTTTATGGTCTATTTGACTCAAAATGGGACCAAAATGAACACAATACTGTATTTAAGAAGACTTTAGCGATTGAAAATAAAAACTCATGTTTACAATGTTTACCGAGGTAATAAATCAAGTGAGAAGTAGGCTCATTTTCTCATAGACTTCTATACAATCAGACTTGGCTGTTGGCTGATGGCTGTTAGAAAGAATGCAAGTTTAAGGCACTTCAGCATTGGCTTCACTTTTCAGACCCGGAGGTTGCCCACTGGGTAAAATGTTTCACATGCATTCTCACACATCCACACCCTGTTTTTACCCATGTAGGCCAAGTTCATAATAATTCGGTACCTTCCTCTATAGTTGGCTTCCATTGGAGGCAGCCTCCCAGAACCAGCAAGGTGCAGATAAAGTACTTATGCTGCTCAGATGGTTGCTACATGCTTTGTGTATGGGAAGGATTGTTAGACTGTGTGGATATGGGTGTGGTCTAACACAAAACTGGCTAGAAGTCTGTGCCCATTTGTTTAATCAAACTCAGTTCAGGTGACTCCAGCTCCAGTCCTGTGGATAAAATTTGGCCAATTTTTTGGTCATCAGTGTTGATTGTAGAACGAGATGTTTTTTTGAAAATCTGCTCCAAACATGGCAGTAGTGTCTTGGAAAGCATTTCAAACATGCCTGTCAAATTTGGGGCATTTTGGACCGAGTGAGGTGTACTGTGTTGACATTTGCAAAGATTTTAAAGGCCATATTTGAGATGGTTTAAAGTCCAATTAACACTTTTTTTTTATTTATTTATTTTCCTTTAGTCACCATACTTGCCACAGGATACCAGGCCAACAAAACAGTCAGCCAAGTATTTCTATATTTGCAATCATCTATAAGCATCCAAAGCTGTAGCCGTCAATCACTTTCATAATATTTATCAGTGCTATAAATGCCCCTCACAGCCTTAAACCCCGTTTTTGGCTGCTTGCCGTTAAATTCAATAAATGCTTTCACACCCCTTAGCCCAATATTCCCAGTGGATATAGGGATTCTATCAGAAATCTTTTTTATTATTATTATTTTTATAGATCACTGCCCCACTTCTTCCAGACTAAAATACTATTACAGCTTGATATAACTGTGTGACAGTCGGTGAACCTGCCTCATTTAATTCTCTTTGATTTTGAGAATTCCTACTTTAACCAAAATGCCTTTTGACTCTTGACCCCACTGAAAAGTGTGATTTTGATCATAAGTCTAAACAAGGAATAATACAAAATGAGTGTCATTTTCATATGTACTTACAAGATGATTTCATATCAATAGATATACCAATATAGTGACACAAGCTGGTAAAATCATTGCGATTAAAAGTTTCTGGTGCAACCAAAAAAACACTTACCGCAGGTGTTTTTCCCCACCATGGTAGCCTGAATGCAAGGAAGTCGGTAATGATGTGCTTCCCACCTCTGACTTACCATATCAGGCCGTAAACAAGCACAAGGTGTATTTCAACTGTTGCATCCATCTGTTGGTTGCATGTGTTTGCGGAGAGAGCTATCAGCATGAGAGTTGAGAAGGATGAATTTCATTTCGGTCAACAGAGGATTTCAGCGAATAAACTGATCTCTGACTCTTCTGCAGTTGATTTTTCCCCACATTGCTACAGTGGAAATATCAATGTTTGGCCAGGTATATGCAGTGATAACAAAAATATAATGTACAGACAACAGAATAGAGTATAAGTGCATATTTCTTCCACGCTCAGTAGTTGTTCATCACTCCCACAAGGAACTTAATTGGACAGATTCTAACTCCGACCTAAACCCTGACCTTATCCATTTGTTTTTGTTTATCTATCTGATCAGTGACCCAGTGTGTTCCTCCGGTGCACTGAGAGGGAAATAACCACAGAATGGTGATTGCATATTTTGACTAAACAATCTCAAACCCTGTTCTAGGAGACAGCTCCACCTACAGCCACTCTAGTAACAGTAAGTGGATAAATGGGTGTAATGCAACTGGACGGATAATAATCCTGCATTCAGAATACTAACAAGTCTCACGGCTGAACTGGTCCTTGTGAACCACCAAATCACTTAACGGCCCTGAAAACCAATTTTCTCAATCAGCTTCTCATTATGAGCATGAACAAAGCATTTTCTGCCAAACAGGTTTGGTAATTTCACATGTCAGATTTCTGTATTTGAGTTTTTGCCACTGCTTTTCTCTTTGGTCTGAAATGGGTGGGGCTCAGTTAGAAGAAGATGATGTTGTGTACTTCAGTGTACCAGTCAGACTCACTATGTGAGACAGTTTTTTTTTTAAAGAGGACCTATTATACTAATTCCCAGGTGCATAATTGTTATTTGGGTTTCTAATAGAACATGTTTACATCCTTTAATGTTCAAAAAACACTTTCTCATTTTTCATTTTCTCTTTCTTTTCACCCTCGGACTCCACTCCAGCTCCCCTCTAACTAGCTTTGTTTAAGTGTGTGCCAAACTAGCCACTAGGCAAAGTGTGTTACTTGGTGACATCACCACATTACAGAAGAAAAGGCAGGACTTCAAACAAGGCGTTTCAGGCAGTTCAGGAGCAGTGTTTCTGTGGGGGAGAGCAACTCCCTTTGGCATGGACTTTGGGCTTTGTAACTTTACAGACCTTTTACATGCACAAAAAACTATCTAACACACTAAAGGAAGGGAAAAAGCACAAAAACATAACAGGTCCTCTTTAAGGAACGAAAACAACCAGTGTCATCGCAGGGAGCCTTCAAGGAATAAATTACGATCACACGCATTCAGCTATTCTAGTTCTACTCGGGCCTGGTGCCACGAAGGGTCTTAAGAAGGCTTAACCCCCTACAGTTGTATTTTTTGCCCCCTCTGTTTAGGCTTTATGTAGCTCTAGAAAAGAGATACATATGCCAAAAACTACAACATTATTGGCCAAGATACATGTGACTATTGCTTAGCTGATGTTTCAGAACCATGGACAGCGCTCGCTGTTTGCTGTGTGTAGGGGCCAACGTCATAATAGTTTGGAATTTCCAATTAGTTTTCATTTTATTTTAGTTATGACTTTTTCAGGAAATATGACCCCAATCGGCCACATGGTGGCGCTGTAATTAACGCCCAAACACGCAATTTTGGAAAGGTCACGCCCCTCACACCGTAAGTGTGATTGACTTGAAATTTATTAACAAAGATCTGGAGTGTCATATTTATTGGTGCATGTGGGCGTGGCCTATGTAGCAATACATGCTAAATTATGCCTTTGCTCTAATTGCTATGAGCTGGAACGAGCTATAGACATGAAACTTGGTACCATAACTGTACGTTATGGGTTGTAATGGTCCTTTAAAGGAATTTCAGCAGGTAAAAAGGACTGAGTAGGCTATAATCTGTCAGATATAATCCTCATGAATGAAATCAAATAATTCTGAGTCAGAAAAAAAATTTCAGTCACAAGGTAGGAGCTGCAATCAGTTTTTGGCAGGTGAAAACTGGATTGTATGGGTTGTAATGGTCCTTTAAAGGAATCTAAGCAGTTAAAAAGGACTGAGTGGGCTATAATCTGTCAGATATAATCCTTATGAATGAAATATTACCATTCTGTGACAGAAAAAACCTTTCAGTCACAAGATAGGAATGTTTTGAATAACACATTTTTTACTTCTCCTCCTAAACCACGAATCCGATTTCTACAAAATTTTCTGTGGATTATTATTGGACCAAGCTTTTTAAAAGTTGCAGAAAGCTTTTTGCAAGCTTGGACCCACGGACTGCCCTGTAATCAGTTTTAGTTTTACTGTATCCGAGGAAGGGTTTAATCAGCAGCAACTGGACTTGGTTTAGGTTCTTGAAGACGTTTCACTTCTCATCCGTAAAGCTTCTTCAGTTCTGACTGAAAGGTAGGGGAACCCAGGAATTCCTGGATTTAACCTTTCCTCGGATACCATGACCTGGATGACTGAGAACCTTCACAAAGTTTTCATTTCTTTTTGTTAGGGCCAAGTATAATGTCTCAGAAGAATGTAGCTACATATTGACTACATACAAAATACATGGTTGGCAGAACTGTGTAGGAATGGCCATAATGTTTAAGGTTTAATCTTTACGCTTCTTTAGTGAAGCATTTGCGGCACAGTAGCATCCCTGGTTCGATTAGTTATATTTTCTCGGTTTAGTTTAATTTTTCTTAAAAGTGATATTTTTTATTTATTTTCAATCCACTAAAAATATGTTTCACTGCTTATTTTTGTTTAAGTTTCAGTTTTCGTTTACAATAATATTCCTGGTAGGGTGCGTGCGTAGGTGTGGCGCTGTCCGTAGTGCTGAAACGGAGCGGAGGATATCGATAGACTGACAGACAGACAGACAAAACACGTCACTTAGTCGGTTTCTTAGCTTGCTCACTTTTCGTAGTTGTAAATAGAACTTTCAGTCTTAATCCCATTTCCCCCCCATTGTGCCAATCCACAGACAGAAGGGAAAAGAGAGAGAGTTGCAAGCCGCAAACAGCTGTTCTAGTACTAGTGCTAGTATCTTGACTATGCATAATAGGATTTCATTTTAGAAGAATGTTGGTTCAAGAATAGTCATAAAAATATTATTATTATTTTTTCAAAACTGCAGGATTTGCAGGCCAGGCACGAGGCCCAGTGCGCACAACAGCCCATGCAACGGTTCTTGAAGTGTGTAGATCAACGAGGTGTGTGTGCACACAATGACTGCTGTGCATCTGGTTTCTTCACCAGATTATCAACTGTTGTTGTGTTATAGTGAGACTAGTTCTATTGTTCACCCCATTGCACGCCTACAATCCTGTCTAATCCAGTCCTACGCTGGGGTTCATGGTCCCTCCCCTGTTGGACTTCACACACTTGTCTGTCCAATCAGTTTCAGACTGAAGATGCAACAGCAAGAAAACACAAATCCGATAATAAAAAAAAAAAAAAAACTCATTCATGTTGTGTCTTATCTGATACACATCTGTAGTACGGGCAGTCTGTACAATACGTTCTGTTCGGGCATGATTTATGTCAGTCAGTGAAGTTGAGAAAAAGTTCTCTTCTCATGCCGCCTTCATCCTTTAATTAGAGATCGTTGCGGTGATAAAAAATTTGATTTAAATTCAACTTCCTGTCTTTTATTAGGAACACAAAGAAACTTGGAACACGAGGCAGATGGAAGTGGCTTATGTCTCCTTGGTAGCACACTGAGATGAAGCCAGGATGGCAGCCAAAAACACACAGACACACACAAAATACATTTACACACACACATTCACACACACTTACACACGCGCGCACGCACGCACGCGAACACAGTCAATATTTCACCCCTTGCATCTGCCAATTACGAGCTAGATTCGTTTGTGGAGAAAACATACACAAGTCTAAACTTAGCAGTGTTCCATATACATACTGTGAGTCAGTAGTGCAAAACACAACGGCGGAGGACCCCCCAGGTGAAATCCCAGAATATCGACTGGATGATTCAACTCTTTAGAGTCGTTAGGCGTTCTCTTTTTTCCCCCCATCTTTTGTAAACACCCAGCGAAAAACCTCAACCGCTCAGATATCCTCCCTTTCTCCCGTTGAAATAATCCTCTCTATGACAGCACATATTCATTGTGCAAGGATGATAACAGCGTCGGGGTCCATTGAGAAAACCTCAGTGTCTGATTCCCATCTAGCAAACAGCTTGAGGGTGGCATGGCCTCGAGGCTTCCCTCTGTCCCTCTGCCCGGGTTTGGAGACAATCTTTTGATCTGCGGAGGAAGGCTACCACATGCTAAGAAAAACTCCTGCTACGCTAGGTGTGCCGTTCCTTTCATGCTGGACCAGAGGGAAATTTGATAAGCACCGAATTGCGAGTCTCTGTTGCTACTCCCCGACCCTGACGCGCTCGCTATCCATGTCAGACACTTCCCTGAGCCTTGTTTTCTATGCACCTTTAAGAATGCAGATTAGATGGGAAAACTTTGGGCTGGAAAAACACAATGTTTGAGCTGTCATGCCCTCTCCAATGCCTCAAAGCTGTTTGTTACCTTTGTTCTCCCCCCGACTGCAGCGAAACACCAAACTTTGCTGAATTCTTGTTTATATTAGATGCTGCAATATCTTACCCCCCACTCTGAGAATACATTCGGAGGAAATAATCCAATAACGCTCCATTTCCGTGGTATGTTTTATTGTTATCTTTTGTTTCCTTGTATACAAAAGCCATTAATTTCATTTTTTTCTTTCCCCTTCCGAGATGATGTCTGGCTTTATTAAAAGGATTTTAGGAAACTCAGCTGGGAAAGAGGGACAGAGACACTGCTGAAACAGCTTTATGAATATGTGCAATGTGCTCGCTGTGATCTTAAAGTTGCACCGTTTAGAGGATCTGTTGAAAAGAGACACTGGCAGTGAATGCAGTGTCACAAAGAGAGAAAGAGCGAATAATAAGGAGCTAAGGAAGTGCAACACAAAGGAGGTGGAGGGAGGAGGGGGGGGCAGACAAACAGCTTTCATTAATTCCATTTGTTTCTGTAAAAAGGGTGTGATAGCGTGACCTTTGCAGGATCCGACCCAGCTCCATCATTTTTACTCATTATGCAAGAGCCGATAAGATCCAGGTTGACACCTGTCTCCTCAGGGGGGGCGATTAAACAATAAATGAATCCGCTGAAACTTTGTAAACTAACTATCTGTGTCTTGGTAGGTGAAGAGTAAAAAATAAACCACAGGGTGGAAGAAAAAAAGACGGAGAAGCTAATAAGACTTGAGGGCATTTCAAGAACCCATAACAGCTGCCATTAGCCTTAATAGTCTCAGTTTCAATTAAGGCAAAAAGCAGCAAAAAAAAAGATTGTATTCAGCATTAACCTGGACTACAACCCTGCTGTTTTTGTAAATAAAGATACATAATATGAAGAAAACGATTTTCTGACACTCAGCAGAGCACAGCTCTACAATCTGGTCCTCAGGACCAATAGCACTTGATAAAGAGGAGCAGAGTATGTCTGAGAACAAGTTACCATACATGTTGCATCCCTTTCAAGTCTGAATGCTGCAATGCCTCTCTAAAGATATTTTTTTTCAGCTCACTTCATTAATTCAAGCACGACAGTTAATTAGGCAATAGATTTTTATATTAGAGACTTTCATGCTGCTGCAGCATGATGCACAAATATTCTGCTATCACTGGTGAATTTTAATAAGCTACAATGCAGCTGTTTTAGTACAATTGGCAAACTGTAAGGCTAGAGCGTGTATGCAATGTTTACAGAACCTCACGGCGCCCTCCACATACAGACTTTCCCAACGGGAATGTAATAGAAGACGTGGTCGATCGGATGGAAGATGTCAGTATAGCAGTCAGTCAGGGGGTGACCCCGTTTCTAAGGGGTTGAGACACCGACCGTGAACCACAACATCTCCAGATCGAGTCTGGCTGGGGACCTTTGTTACATTGCTCCCTCCCACCGTTCCACCATTCATTTCTCTGCTGTTCGGTGCTGTCTGATAAAAGCATAAAATGTCTACAAAATATATTTTTTAAAAGTCAGACTTAGCTGAGATCACATGTTATAGAAGTCAGTGTCATAACACATAACTCTATGGGTGTTATATACATCATGCTTTACAGATATATAATGCCATGATTCCCCTCCCAAGTTGAATAGTAATTAGGTTCGGCTGGAAGTGAGACAGCTGCACTATGAAAAAGCCTGATTTTCATAATTCTGAACAATTTTCTATTCAGGCTGACTTATTTTCTAGGCTATTTTTCGTGGAACCAAATAGTTCCAATTTTCGGGAAAATGTGCTTTGATGAGATGATTGATACTACTGTCATATTTGTCCTGTAAATATGAAGCTAGTAGTTAGTTAGCCTAAAGACCGGTAACAGAAGGAAACAGCCTGGCTCTGTGTCCTCTGAAGCTCACTAATTAGCTATATTGTGTTTGTGTGATGTACACAAAAAACGAAACGTAAAAACAACAATTTGTGGTTACTAATCAACATGTGACCCCCAAAAAACAACAGCCTGTTGCTTTTACGTTTAGTTTATTTTATTTATTTTTTTCAATATCTGTTCATCATCACCAATAATGAACTCGGTTACATCGGTTTCCATTGCTATTAAGTGGTTAAGCTGTGAAGTAACATACAGCTACCTGAAAGAATAGAACAAAAGAACAGAGTAGACAAGAACCGTGTAGATGTTAAAAATAAACAGGGGATATAATGCAGCATGAAGGGTACATTAAGGGTATAGAAAGAAAATAAATGAATATTAGAAGAAAAAAAAATAGGAAAGATAATAAAAAATAAAAATAGATTTTTAAAAAAATGAATTAACAAAAAATAATAAATATAAAAAGTAGAAAAATACAATGACAGCACAGTGGTACAAATTGGAGAACCTATGGCAGAACATTCACCCAGAACCACCAGCCATTGGTTAGTCACTGTGTATGTTCAGAAGGTTTGTATAAACGGATATGGGGTCATGATCTTAGACAGGTATAATTGAGAAGTTATATTTTTGGAAGTAAGACAGCATATCTTAGAAAACGTGTTTGAGTAGCCCCTAATTGTACATCTCATTTTCTCTAATTACCTCCGCCAAGGCCAAAGGCCTAGGAAGAAGGTTCTGTTTTCACCGGCGTTGGTTTGTCGGTTTGTCCGTTAGCAGGATTACTCCAAAAATCCATGATGGATTTGAATTAAATTTTTTGGAGGGGTGGGGTGTGGCACAATGAACAATCCATTAGATTTTGGTGACGATCCAAACCATGATCCAGCAACCACCTGTTTTCATCAAACACTACAAGAAAGTAAATAAGCGTATTTCCCCAAAACATCCTGAGTCTTTCCAGCTCTTTGTTGCAGAATACTCAAATCGATTTCCAGTGAACCTGGTCTTTTGTCTCTCCGAGCCGTTGCTCTGAATTAAAACTGAGGAGAGGAAGCGATGTTCCCACCACTTACAAACAGCCCTGTGGGGCTCCCACCCTGTGAGGGGCATAGGAGGCCATGCCACAGCCCTCCTCCTCCAGGCACCTGGGCACCAGCTTGAAATACATTAACTTTCACATTAGAGCCTAATAAGGGAGAGCAGCAGCGGCTTCTGCCCCCTGCCAGCATCTTTCATGTGCCCTTACTGACAGATCCGCAAAATCATATTCACCTTTTACCACCTTTAATTAGTTCTTTATCACTAGTGTTTTTTTTTTTCTGGATGTCAGCTCCGGGTCCAATATACTCCTGTCAGCATGCTGCGAGATGACTGCATTAATCAGAACAGACAATATCAGCGAGAGAACGGGCACTGAATAGCAGAAGAAGTGAAGTCTGATCCCAATATTTAGCCAGCAAATGGTTTCTTCTTTCTTCAGTTGTATGATTTGAGATGCAAGATTAACAAAATATTGACAAGAAAGATGATTTATAAAACTCCCCTCTTGAATTGTTTACAGCACATCGCTTAACACCTCTGCAGAGCACGTTTATTAGCAAGAATCCTGACAGCCGTTATGGATTCAAAGGGGAGGGGGGAGCGAAAACATGTGATAGGTCTGACATGTTTTTAATTCTACATTAACGTTTTCCTGGCGGAGCCAAACAGGCTTGCCATTAGACATTCATTATATTGATCGTGCAGCGCGGCGTCGAGTCTCGTAGGAAAATGAGGTTTCTCTCCTTTTTGTCTGTCAGCTAATTATTGAAAACAAGATTTGCTTCTGATTAAGGGAGCAGATCGTTGTTGCCGCAGACACATTGACATGCACAAAACACCTGAGGTTGGTTGAGGGAGGTGGGTGGATATGGTTGGGGCAAGGTCTTTCCTCCTTAAGCCTATTAAAGAAACAGATGCCAGATTTTACAAGGTTTGCTTTAACAAGATGGATTAAATAGCGCCATATGTCTAGATTACTTTCTTCCCGTTTCAGGCGCTAAATTTGTGCAAATATTTATGTAACGTCATGGCTCCTATTTCCAGTTTTAACCCACTGACAAAGAGGTTATCTTTGCTTTCTGGGCTTGTGTCGGCGACAGTGGGAACTGAGGGAGAATCGCTGACGCTTTCCTTTTTTACTCTCTGTATATGGCACATAAAACAATCACCGTAATCCTTTCATGTTCAGTGCAAAGATCGTGATTTCAAACACGTGTTGTTAATGAGTGGATGGGGGCGGGGGGGGTTTGGTGTCCTCAAAACCAGCCTCACCTTCATTCCTTTGACCTGTCCAAATATAAATGTCATTCCTCTCCATCAACTCCACTCACCAGAGATAAACAGGTGACCTTTTCCAGCTCCTATGTAATCACTCAGGCTGTTCTCATACACCGTTCGTAGTTATACATACGAAAAAGTGATGTTTGCAATCCACGTGATTGTGAATCAGGAAGTGTAAAGAGCGACAAATACCATATAGGGATGAAGTAGATCTTTTCCTAAACTTAACTAAGTAGCTTTGTTGCCTAAACCTAACCAAGTAGTTTTATTGCCTAAACCTAACCAAGTTGATCTTTTCCTAAACCTTACTAAATAGTTTTGTTGCCTAAACCTAATAAAGTTGATATTTTCCTAAGCCTTACTAAGTAGTTTTGTTGCCTAAACCTAAACAAGTTGATTTTTTCCTTAACCTAACTAAGTAGTTTAGTTGCCTAAACCTAATCAAGTTGATCTTTTCTTAAGCCTTAGAAAATAGTTTTGTTGCCTAAACCTAATCAAGTTGATCTTTTCCTAAGCCTTACTAAGTAGTTTTGTTGCCTAACCCTAATCAAGTTGATATTTTCCTAAACCTAACTAAGTAGTTTTGTTGCCAAACCCTAAACAAGTTGATCTTTTCCTAAACCCAATGAATTATTTTTCTTGCCTAAACCTAACTATGTTGCTGGACATTCATACGAAAACGCACAAAGAAATAAGGAATAACTTTCCGTAAGAAATCATACAAATTATTGTATGAGGATTGAATCACCTGTGGTGAGTTTCAAAATAAAAGAGGATGGGTAAAAGTAAACAAGAGACGATAATGAAAAAAAAAATTACTTGACATGAAGGGTCAATGATGTTTCAGGTTCATAACCAGAAAACAATTCTTGGATATATGTAACGAGGAACATTAGTTCCATATGGACTTGTCAGTGTGGTCTTATGGATGCCCATGGCTATGTGTAATAGCATCACACTGTCCATATCATATCAGCCCCTTCTCATATCAGCCCAGGCTGTACATGATAAATCAGTAATAGAGGGATTTGATGCTAGTTTGCCCTGTGGAGCTCATTTTCCCCTTTGACCCAACGCCATAAACGGCCTCCCGTCCCAGGAGGAAGAAAGTAATTGCTCATTTTGTAGATACAACACCTTGTGACCAAGTCTCTACTTAATTATTTACATGTCTTCCTGTTGGGCAATATTGAAATATGAGAGAGAGGTTGAAAAACTGCCCTCTTGAGATGCCTCTGAAAATGCACAGAATTGATTTTCTTTTTCATTTTTTTAAGACAATAAGAGTGAGTAAAGTGTGTCTGACTGGAATGCATATTTTTGTAGCATGTCGCAGGGAGTGATTTCGCTGTGATGTAGTGAGGGTGTAGGCCGTAGCCGCAGGTAGAATGCCAGAATGCACAATGTGGAGCTGTGGAGTAATTGATCTGCGTTGCTGTCTATTCTCGGTCTCGCTGCAATATTTCTGGATCACGCACTGTTGTACAAACCCTTGATCAACATGCTGAATCATTACATGTAATTCTCCTGCTGAGTCATAAATCACATTAGGATGGGAGACGGAGGTAATGTTTTTTTTTTCTTCGTTTTTGTCTCACAACACCACATTTTTAAATTTGTCTCCCCGCCGTCGTCATTTCTTCCTCATTGTTATTCAAGTGCGTCCTTTCAAAAAGAAAAGGTGGAAAAACATTGGCTGCCTCAAGTCGGGCTTTTGACTCGCCACACATAACTTATTTTGGAAGCGGAAAGAAACATATTCTGGGTACAATATAGTTGCAGACATCCCCACCCAACCCCAAAAAGGAGAAAATCAATAAAAACTGATAATAAATTGCGTAGGCGTGCTTTGTCTTTCTTTGCCTTTCTGTTGCACGGGGTGAGGCATCCTGGCACGGCAACCGCACTCTCAGATGGCTTTGTGGGAATATGAATAATGCATTTTTCATTTACATTCGCCCTCATCCCACAGTATGTTAGGGGCATTAAGAGATGGTGGGATGTACAAACACAGAGGTTAGAAATTAGATGATTCCAGAAGGACTGCATGAAAATGCGTGCGCATCTGTTGTTCCTATCAGGCTATTTTCTTCTTCTGACACTAATTCAATCTGTGTGAAGGTGGAGATGATTTCAAATATAAGCAAACGTTCTCATGCGGTGCCATTCAGGCGGCTAACGAGCGAGGCAATGTGAGGTAGAGAGAGGAGGTGAGTATGAGAGACAATCCTCTCAGTGTTTATCAAAGTGGCCTAATCAGGTCAGTTACTCATCTCTGACGTCACCTAATCTCACACTTGTGCGTCCCTACCGCAGACTGATGACACTTTATGAGCCATTCCTCACTGATAATATTTACCCATGTGCATTGTTAAACGCATTATGTCATCCGGTACTATTAAATCACATACGGCTCCATCATAAACTAAGTTTGTACCCCTAACGTCAGGGGAGATAGAATTCAAAGACAAAGTCTAAATTGCCGGGTGAATGTCTGTGTGGATGAATACGATGGGACAGATAAGGAAGCTGAGACTAAGCCAGATGTTGTATTCCTGGGTGTGTCTTTGGAGCCTCGGCTTCGTTTTTTTTTTTTTGTCCTGGTTGCTGAGCTAAGCTGTTTGAGCAAAGCATCGTGGGAACTGTCGTCGCCGCTGAGCGGCAGATGGAATCAGGTGGTCAACGCGCATTAAAGCTGCAATGGGTGGAGAAAATATGATTAAAAAAAGTTATTTAAGTTATTTTTTGTCCTCCGGTGCTCCTAATGGCATCTGCGAGATTTCATAGACCGGAGGAAAACAACCAATCAGAGCCGAGCTGGAGCCTTGCTGTCTCTGAGCAGCTGTCAGTCACTCGCAAACTCCGATCAAACGGTCAAACTAGGCAGCGTTGATCAAATATGAATCAATAATGCCTATTTCTCGCCTCAAATGTTTTCAGAAACTTCTTGTAGTGTACTGTTTAGCTTTGAAATGAGAAAGTTTGTGACCCGGCAGCCATGTTGAGATCTGTTGAGGTATTACCAAGCACCGCCCACCAACCGGAGCCCAGCCAATAGGAACGCTCAATAGGAACTCTCTCTCTGAAATGACCTGTGATTGGGCAAAGTAGATTTTTTAAAGCCTGAAAACAGAGCCATGTGGAGGTGCAGAAGTCTAGTTATCTCTCAGAATACTTGATTTACAATATGCTGAAAGGTTATTATGGAATTTATTCCCCAATGATGCCAAAAACATTCTGCCTACCGCAGATTTGAATGGAGTCAAAACTGAACCAGAATTTACCTTAAAAACTTTTGTTCTCACGAAAAAAAAAATGCTAATCTTGTGCAATAAATGCTTCATTTTCTGGTGAAATTAAGACAGTATGTTTTTCCCCACCCTCCTCCCTCACCTTTTTTTTTTTTTTTTTTTTTTGCAGCCTTGGCAGTTTCTAAACTGAATTATGTAGCAATTTGCTGCGTCTTTGATGTGATAAA
Organism: Sebastiscus albofasciatus; assembly: GCA_916701655.1. Classification (NCBI taxonomy): domain Eukaryota; kingdom Metazoa; phylum Chordata; class Actinopteri; order Perciformes; family Sebastidae; genus Sebastiscus; species Sebastiscus albofasciatus. Next base: position 38,030 of record CAKAOI010051210.1, read on the forward strand.
TTTGAAGCCCTACTGAAATGTACACAGACTAGAGGGGTCTGTGAGCAACCATCAATGCTGTTGTGCTATACGACTGTATAGCCTCCTCCTTCTCTCCTGAAAACAGAAAGATGAGACTTTAGCTGTTGGGCTTTTCTGCATAAAAGTGCTTCGTTCAGAGTCCGGGGGCTTCCTGATCGGGGCCGATTATACCGCTGTGGCTACAAAAATGATGACTATTCAGGAGTAGAGAAGGATGCTGACTGGTAGTAACCTCAGGAAAAGGACAGTGAAATGAAGGCTGGGAAGCTGTGTGCTTTGAAAGAGGGAGTGGGGGGGTCAGATTCATTATAATGAGAGGCTGAAATTAAGAACATTTATCTGCGATGATGTTTCCTCCGTGAAACACAAGTTACACGTGTGCCTGTTCTCTACTCTGATGTACTTCCAATCCCTCTCTGCTTTGTGAAAAAGATTGCAAGGATGGAGGTCTTGTTGTTGTTTTTTTCTTTTTTCCTTTCATCGGCCCTGAAAAAAAATGCATAAGGTTTCTGTGGTGTTTGTGGATCAATAGTGTTGCTCCATTGGTGAGTTCCTTGGTATGGGTGACACAGCTTCACAGTTATTTGGAATTGAATTAGGGGGGTTGGGGAGGGAGGCAGAGATGATGAAGAGTATCAATCATTCTGTCTCTTGTGTGAAGTTATTTGTGGGTCGACAGAATCGGCAATAATGAAAGTTCACTTGTTCACCACTGAGGGTTTGTGTGGGTAAATTTACTTCCCCCATGACGCCAGACCTGGAACAAAGGGAGCGAAACCTCGGCAGAGGAAGCGATGTCAACGCAATCCGAGTGATTCTTTACAAGTCTTCACAATGTTCGTTATGACAAGAGCCTTAGGGGTTTCACACTGCCACTGTGTCTGTTCAGTTTTATCACCCCTATTAACAGAATCACAGCTGCTGTTATGAGTTTTTCCCTCATACCTAACTGACGTCTGACACTGTACCTACTGTATCGCCCTACCCTTTTGTTCATGACTTGTCCATGATTGCTTTCACGATCCGAACACAAAAATAAAAAGCACAATTACCTTTCCTCTCTCCTCTCCCCTCCACTTCCCCTTTATTCTGCAAGGAGAGTGATCACCCCATCCCTCCAGAAGAGATTTGATAACATTACCGTGGAACTGCCCTCTCTGCTATCTCAGTATTAGAGAGCGCGGTCGCGATGGAGAATAGTTTAAGTGAGATTGATTGAACCCAGCTGGTCGAGATTCCTGGTGTGTCGGAGTCATTTATGCAGGGATTGGCTCATAACCTGTCAATCAGATGGATGGATGGACAAGGCGGCGTAGCAGAGGGTGGGACTGAGAATGAGGGAGAAGTCGACTCAGATGACTGAGGGTGTCGGGGCGGCGCTGCAGAATCACCCTGAATCTGTGGTTCCTACTGTTAAACCAATCTGTCACCAAAACGGAGTGTATCCTGGATTATTTTGGGCGACTTTCACTTCACAGACTTAAACCTGTGTCTGGAGGACATTACAGATGTTTGAATGCAACTCAGCAACTACGTTCAATCCACATAAATTCAATTCTGAAAATTAAAGACTCATATTAAATAGATGCACTGTAGGAAGCAGCCGTCCTATAAAAATCATGTGTCCATAATTGGTCATTCTTAATTTTTCAGATACAGTGAAGAATTAAATACCCCGTTATGGACTGAGAAGGTTCCGCTTTATTTCAAAGTTAGGATTCTTTTTTTTTATAATCCCTGATTTTCATGAAATCAAACCCCATTGTTGATACTATTTATGGTTTTCATTTGTTCTTCTTTAGCCATTCAATGTATTTACATTCAGTAATTACCTGTCTATATAGCAGTTTGTGGCGGAGGCCGCCATTACCACGCTGAATTATCAAAACATTATCTTTAAGCTCTTGTTACATGAAATGTATGCATATGATAAACACTTAAAGACAGTATGGAGTGACACTGAATGTAAACATAACTTATATTTGTTTATAAGAAAACTCCCCAGAGTGCCTTTAAATTACAAAAATACATCTTAGCCATTACATTTTTGGGGTTTTATGTAGAAATGGACCAATGGTGGATTTTTGAGGCTAATAAGGCTATAGATATTTGGAAGTTGAAAAAGTCAAATAACAATATAGATAATGAAAATAAAAGCTTAACATGAATAAATATTTTTGATAAGGATCCCGTAAATTATGACGTTAGATTATGGCATGGATAGCTCATTTATGAACCAAGTTCTAGTTTCAGGCCCCAAAAATTTGAAATATCTGTCTCTTAAATGTTCATAATCCAGTACAAGTGGGGTGAATAAATCATATTTGTGGCACTCAAAGTATTGAAAAATGACATTTTATCTCAGGAGTCTTTTCGGAAACAAGCCTCCTGCATGTGAACAACTCACAGATCCTGGCGTGAACTATTTTAATTGGAACTACTTTCTAAAGCAACAGATCCAGAGAGAGAAACTCAGCACATAAAACCAAAATCATCAGCATGGATACCATGAGGTATGTGTAATTGATACTT
>CAKAOI010051214.1:6511-21368 GCA_916701655.1 Sebastiscus albofasciatus
CAAAGGCTGTCTAAAGGGCCTCTATGTAAGAATCCTAATGTGTTGTTAACAGCTTCACCTGTGTCCGTTAAGTCAACTGAAGTCAGCGTCCTGTTGCTGGCCTTGTGCTCGCTCTACATAGACATGAAGGAGCATCACTCAACACAGTGAGGAGACACACGTCAGCTAAAAGCACAACATCACTCTAGAGTTCAGACATTATATGACCAGACCAAGGTCTCTCCATGAATCAATGCTGATCCTAGTGTTGGCTTTTCCCGCCTCGGCCTCCCGACCGCGGCCGGAAGGAACGGGGGAGACGCCGGAGTTTTGGTGGGAGACGATAACGTTTCTCTCTGCGGAGCCCCGTCACTTCACGAGACACTGTTTAACAGACGGGCTTCACTAGATACAACCAAGAGGTTTTGGTGCTTCACTGTAGTTTGTGTTGGAGTCTGAGTCTGAACAGCGGAGACACACGCGAGACTATGAGACACCGACCCGCAATGATTTATACGTAGAAGAAGTTATAAACAGTCATCAAGTAGTCCACTTACAGCGTTCACTTTGGGTCTTCTCATGGAAAACCTATTCTCTCTCTCTCCGTCTCTCTCTCTCTCTCTCCGTCTCTCTGTATCTCTCTCTCTCTCTCCCCCCCTCTGTCTCTCTCCAGGAGGGCTTCGTGATACCGGATGCTGAGGAGCAGGAGGAGTTTTAATAATCAAGCAACTTTTCACTTGGATGCTCTGGTCTACAAACCCACCTCGAGATCCTTCCTCAAGCCAAGACGGCCTGTTTGGTTTTATATCCAACACCAAACCTGATCTCGACTTGTGCCCCCCCTACCCGAACCCCTGTCCTCTCCTGAACCCAGACCCCAGCCGCCGTACAGCTCAGCTCCTTCCTTCCTGAAACATCTTTTTACCAACAATCAACGAAGCCTCGGTCACTGCCTCTTCTTCCTCCGCTCCCTCCCCTGTAATCCCATCCTTCCCAAAACCAGATTGTGCAGCAGTACTGATCTGGTTTTTTAATGGACTTGAGTGTGAAAAACACGGTGATGTTCTCTGTGCGTGTGTGTGTGTGTATGTGCGTGCGTGTGTGTGTGTGTGAGAGAGAATGTGTGTATATGTGTGTGTTTAAAAAAAAAAAAAGAAAATCAATTTGAAACGAATAAAACATGAAGAACCTCTGAAGGACCCGGCTGTCACTTCACCAATCACTTTGTCCCAAACTAACCCTGATTGTTTTTGTATGATGGCACTGCCGCCGTTTTGTGCCTCTCCTGTTGACAATTCATCTAGAGGACGATGAAAAAAATATATAACACACACACACACACATTCCCAACTAGTGCTCTTAGTTTTGCATCATTTTGAACCAAAGCTGAGGTGTGTTTTTGCTCACAGAGGTCTGTACTACGAAGCGGTTAGCGAGGTAACTTCAGGTTTAACCCTTCAGGGTTTTCTGTCCTACGAAGGTGGTTCACTTCTTACCGGGGTAGATCTCCATGGTAACTGATGCTGAACACCTGACCTGCTCGGAGCAGGTTGTGTTCCAGATGAGAGATCAACTCTTATAAAAGCACCTCCTACTGACCAATCAGAGCTTGTGAGCAGATGGTATGATAATGTTACACACATATGAAGAAGTTTAAATCATAATCAGACTAAAACAACACAGGTTAAACTGACAGATGCAGGAAGGACAGCTGGCTGGATGCTGGGGGTGTTTACCGCTTTGAATTATATCTTATATTTATTGTTTTTCCTTGGTCTTGAGTCCGTTTCACACCGCCGGGGACGCAGCTGAAAGAAGGCTGGAATAGTCAAACACACCACAACCAATCAATATAACATAAGCTACTGTAATCTATACATCCAGACGAATATATGTGACTTTTCAGGCCATTAAATTAATACATCTATTAATTAACACATTCACACATTGACATTGTTTCTTTTGCCAGCTGTCCTTCCTGCATCTGGCAGCTTCAACTGTTATTATTAGTCTGATTTTGTGTTTAATGTATTCGTACTTGTCTAATACTATAGTTTGTGAAATGTGCCGCTCTGCTGACAGTAAACTTGTCGTGTCTGTGAACGCGCTCACAGCCTGACTGAGAACCTCTGGGTTGATTAACCGAGTTGATAACCACCGTCGTAGACGGTGACTTAGCGTGATCTCGTTGTTTAGGGTTAGATAACTGGATGACGAGAAGACGCCCTGGTTATGTTGAACTTGCTTCGTAGTACAGACCTCTGGTCCCGACAACAAGAAACGGTATAAATCAAACGTCACGGAGCCAGCAGGCTTTGCCAGATTGCTGTAGCCGATGTAAAAAAGCACTCGCGGGTGTCACACTTTGACTCTGAAGGGCTCAGGGTTTAGTCTGGGACAAGGCAGCAGTCGGGTCTTCTCTTGGCCTTTTTCTCTCCACCAAGGACAGACCCCCTCCTGAGTTATGTCCTGTTGAGTTTTCTTTGTGTGTTTTGAAATGTTTTTTTTGGGCACCTGTCAGTCACGCTCTCAACTTTATTCATTGGTTTAGTTTTTTTTTCTCACGCTCACTAAACGATCACTGTTGGGATGATTATTTTGGGATGTAGAAAGCGTTGCTGTTCTTATAGCAGATTTTTTTTTTTCTTTCTTCCATTTCCTGCTCGACCTCGACGTTCACATTTCAGGCTTCTCAAACGTGCGATTCTTAAACTCCAGTAGAGTCAATGTGAGCCGGCGGCCTTTTGATCAACCTGCCAGTGTTCAGTAAAAAAAAAAAAAGTGATTGTTTTGTATGTTGAGTCTGTTTTAAGGCACATGCACTGTTTTCTACCAGTGGCCCTTACTCAGGCCTCAGCCAATGAGAATACTTCCTGATCCAGAGCAGCCACGTTACAAACACTGTGAGCTCCGACCGCGGCCGATCACCGGTGCGTTCACCACATGTAGCCGTCCGCGGTCGAGACCGACGGCTGAGCTGTGAAAGTGGCTCATGTGCTTCTTTCAGGCTGAATCTTGGATTTAGTTTTAAAAGACGTGGGATCAATGAGTTGCCACACTGAAGGCAGATTCCTTTCTGGGAATTCAAGACGGGTTCCTCTTCTGTTCCTGTTTCCACTCCCCGATTGACCAATTCAATACTGATATTGTGTATTGATCTGATTTGAGACCAGTTTTTTTTTTCACTGTACTCTGTAGAAAATGTCTTTTTTGACATATTTGTACCTGATTTGAAACAACACATTAATGTTGATTCCACTCTTACTGTTAACAGTTGTTATTGGAATACATAACTTTATCAATGGCCTTATTCATAATAGCATTTTTCTTTATTTTATTTTATTATTTTTACTTTAATGTACGTCTCTGCTGTTTTGGGCAAATGTTTGTACTGTTAGTTCTATTTTTGTGTTCTGAAAAATAAACAACGTTGGTGGTATTTTGGACAAAAAGCTCAGATGTGTCGGGGGTGCAGCGGACCACCTGTCTTCCATCTAAGGCTCATAAAGCAAACAGAATATACATAGTTATGGTGTTATATTATTGAATTGAATTCCTGGTTGTTTTTTGCCACAAGTTGAGCCGTTTGTCTCCACAGTGAGATCAAATGAATCAGATGTATCACAGCTGCAGACTTTCACAATATGTTCTGCAGAATTGAATTAAAGATGACTTTGGGTGCTGAGTTGAGCGTTTTCCTCTTCGGTCAAACGGACCGGCTGATAGAGCGGCTCTCCGTCAGTGACTCAGACGTGCAGATATTTAAGTTGACAAACGTGAGGGTTGAATGTTGCACGCCATCAAAGGGTGCCTGGGTGTTTAGGTTTTTGCATTTTCTGGTAGTTGCCTTCAGTAAAACCACATCTCAAAATCTCTACTTTGACTTTTAGAAATCCTATTTTTTTCCAGGATGTGTGTTTTATTTGACTCCAAAAGAGTTATTTAAACGAAGGATATTCTTGTTTCTAAGCAGTCAACCTTTGAAGTCATCTTATTTGTGTCTGCGCTGCAGCTCGCTGGGTTTCAAATCCAACTATGAATGAACACGAGGGTAAAGTTCAGACTGACTTTCAGCTATAAAATGAGTTTTTTTCATCCGTTTTGTGTGAACGCTGCAGGACTAGCAGCCCGTTTCACCTGCAGTCACCCAGGTTTTTTGGAAAATGTAGCTGGAAAATAATCAAACAAACTAGTCAACCCGGGAGTTTTGTCCAATTCGTCGCCCCTTCAGTCACATGGTTCAATTTCTGAAGGCAAAATAAGCTGCAGGAGAATCTGGCCTGATGGAGCGTTATCAAAATGTCTGAGGGACGTCAGAGGGTCCAAGACGGACCAAGATTTGACCAAATATTAAAAATAATAACTAAAACTGCGGCACTGTAAATAAAAAGACCTTACTTTCCTCTTTTTATAATTAAAGCTGAAAGTCTGGACTTTATTCTGCCAGTAATTCTTGTGCTGAAGTTCAGATGCAACACAACAAAAAACTGCTCCTGACGATGATCTGCAGGATTTCACCGTCCGGATCTGAGGCCCCGTTAAAGTTTGAGGAAAGAAAATTAACTTTAACTTAAAACCTGCTATTGTGGAAACTTGTTATGTCAGAAAACTGCTGAAACTGAGGTCTTTTAATGAGTAGGGGCTTCCTGCAACTAATGAACGTTGTCATTATCGATTCATCTGCTGACTATTTTCTTGATTAATCGATTTTAAAAAAAGTTTTTAGTTGTCAGAAAATGTAAAAGTTGAGTACTGAAATATCTTGTTTTGTCTGACCAACAGTCCCAAACCCAACAGAACAGAAATAAATAGCAAATCCTCACATTTTAGATGCTGAAACCAGCAAATCATTTGACATTTTTGCTTCGACGTCGACTCAAACAATATAAAATGGTTGTCGATTACTTCCCAAATATGTGCACTGAAACGTGACCAAAGCAAACTAAACAGCTAAAAGTCTAATTGATATTAGTTGCTCCAAAATAAATCCATTGCAAATGCTCTTCAGACTTTAGGTTACAAAATTCAGATTTAAGCACTTAGAAACTCCATAATAACCAGTTTTCTAAAGAAGTCCTCGTTCATGTTTGTTACTGCCGAGACATCTCGTAGCACACGGAGGACAACCTGCAGGACGTCAACACGTCCTCTCTGAATACTGTGAGTTTTTGCTGAATGCAGGAAACCTTCAAACTGTCGACAGAACTGCAGCTTTCTGGCGTTTGGAGCCGTGGAGCCTTATAGTGAAGAAGTGCTTTCTGTTATGCAACGTTAAAGGGGGAGCCCCCCCTCTACATAGTGGCCTACCCGGTGCCAATGTGACCTCCTCTAACAGCCTGTGTTTGATCAGTCTTCATCATCATTTACCTGTCAGATGTGATGTGGAACATAAGGACATCTGTCATTGTGTCGAGGAGGTTTTTGACAATCGTCTGGTTTTCCTGACACGTCATTGAAAGTGTGTTGACTCCCGTCTGGTGTCCCGATGCCGGTAGAACGTGTTACTGTACGTGTTACTGTACGTGTTACTGTACGTGTTACTGAGGAGGGCTGTCTGTGCTGTTTGATATCAAACCTACAAGATGTTTCCTCTGAATGTTTTCAGTCTGACACACGTCTGAAAGAGTTCATGCTCAGAAGGTTTTGACCTCTGAGGATCCGTAGTTTCTGATCCAGCGTGATGATGATGTAAGTGTTTGTGTGTTTGCTGAAAATGTCTGAGCTGAAAGTTGAAATGACGGCTTTAAAGGTAATGCTTGTGTGACCTCTGACCTTTTCCCTCTCAACAATCGGTGCCGATAAGCGGGTTCACTGTGAGTCTCTCTCCTCTTTGATGTGTTTGTTATACTCTGGAAAACTCCATTTTCTTCAATCAAGTTTGGTACAGACAATAAAAACAGTATTTCCACGTCAACGCTGGACTTTTTCTTTGTTTTGAATCTCCAAGTTCCTGTTCAGATCAGCAGTGTGACTTTATTTAATTAACCCCCCGAGACCCGCGATCCCGACAGACTTTACCGTCTCTCAGGTATCACATGAAACTAGAGAACCTGATGAAACCGTCGGTACCAACCAGGTCAGAGTAGCTGGTCATGAAGGAGGTTAAATAACGCTCCAAAGTTACACTCAATCTGTCAGGAAAAACTGTCATGTCCATTTTCAAAGGGGTCCCTTGACCTCTGACCTCCAGATCAGTGAATGTAAATGGGTTCTCTGGGTACCCACGAGTCTCCCCTTTACAGACATGCCCATGACACCGAGTACCGATCTGATACCAGTGTTTAATTAATAATCTGTAAGACTGGGATCATTCTGTGATGTTGAACAACAACATCAGGCCTGACTTAAACATTACTTTACTAACTTTGTAAAATAAAAAGTGAGTAATAAATACATAGATATACATTTATTTAAGGGTTCTTTATTATTAAAATAATAAATCGTACACCAACAACTTGGTCAACAATTCTTAAAAATGAACAGAATTTTTATTTATATTCAAATAATGAATAATACACCAGTAACTTGGTAAAAAATCTCAATAATTAACAGAATTTATATTTATTATTAAAATAATAAATTGTACACCGAAACTTGGTAAAAAATCTTCAAAATTAACAGATGTTTTATTTATTTTTAAAATAATGAATAATACACCAGTTAAATGGTAAAAAACAAATCTTCAAAACTTAACAGAATTTTTATTTATTATTAAAACAATAAATTGTACACCAGTAACTTGGTAAAAAATCCTCAGAAATAACAGATTTTTCTTTATTATTAAAATAATAAATTGTATACAAGCAACTATGTAAAGAATCTTCAAAATGAACAGAATTTTTATTTATTAAAATAATAAATTGTACACCAGCAACTTGGTAAAAAAGAATCTTCAAAATGAACAGAATTATAATTCAGGTGTAAACCATTTTAATGCAGCAGCAAATTGGTCAAAACTTAAAGAGGAATTAAATGTCAGTATATAATGTATATAGTATATAAACTGAAATTGAATTGAATAGATCGGATCCTTTGTCACCGATATCTGATCCAGCAAGTACCTTGAATTTGTACTTCGGTACAGTTGCAGCAGTTTGAGGCTGAACTTGAAGTCAACACGCTCTTAATGACGATACTAACACGCCGCTGTTCAGCAGTTTGTTTACCGTCTTTAGTTTGTTTACAGTCAGGATCAACAAAGTTATTACGATTCATCCTGAAGGGAACATTTTTCTACCAAATCTCATGGAAATCCATCCAATAGTTGAAACGTTTCACTCTAAGCCACAAACGTCACATAATAATAATGAAATATTTCCCTCTTTTAATGCAGTGTGGTAAAAGTCTCTCAAACATGAATTTAAAGATTGTTCTGCTTAAGATCTGCAGGAATGTTCATGTTGTATTATTTATTATTCTGTTGATAGTAATCTCCCTTTTTAATTCAGTTTCTTCACTGAAACATGCAGCGGACGTGAACCATGACTATATGAAGAAAACAACGGTCGAACACAGAAAACAAAGCCGTCTTTGTGAATCACACATGATCCTTCAGTCAGTCCGGGCCTGAGGTTGACCTCTGACCTCCAGAGCTGTGACATCAGGGAGGGCCGGAGGGGCCGGAGGGGCCGGAGGGGCCGGAGGGGCCGCCGCAGCGTCGCCCCTTTAGTTCCCTTTGTGCTGAACTAAAAGTACCAATACCACGATGTAATGATACTCCATTATCGCTTCATGTTGGAGGAAATGAGGGATGACTGGAGATCATTCTTATAGTCTCTTCTGAGACTGTCCAGCTCTGCAGCGAGTTTGGCAAGATATTAAAAAAAAGGAGATTGAAAATAATAATGAAAGTTGCTACCCCAGTTGTTTTTATTTGGAAAAACACCCCAAAATGTAAACGATAAAGACCAAAGATACAGTTTATACTACGCATACTTGTACCAGTTGCTAGAAAGATGATAAGTGTAAATTGGAGGAAAGCCGTCGCCGATGCAAACCCAAAGTCTGCACAGTGTTTATACTCTCTACGCACAACTGCAAATAAAGATGGACATTTCTCTACAAAGATGGACTCCAGTGATGACGTACTGGACTATATATATATATCTATACATAGATATATATATAGATATATATACTGTTGATGTGGACAGATGTACTCTGGAATGTTCAACAGGGTTATATGTTGTATGATACTGACTTTGAAATGTAAAAGAAACCTGAATAAAGTTAAAAAATAAAATGGAAAAACTAGTAAAAGTAATAAAAGTACCTTCAACTTGTACCTTAAATACATCACTTGAGTAAATGTACTGAGTTACATTTACTTATATTACTCTAATGATATGTTATTATTCTTATAATAATGCTGAAGCTGTGGTGAAACCCTCAGAGCAGCAGAAGTTGGACATTATCTCCACCTGCTGTTTGTTGGTCAAAACTCAAATCAAATATAAATGTAATATATAATCTTGTCCATAAGGGACGGTGTTTGATAACACTGAGACTGTCACAACAACTAAATGTGTAGTTTTCTAAAGAAATTAACTTTTTCTTAAATGTTTTAATTGAACAGATAGCAACATAGATTATTAATTCCAGCTCTTCAAAAATGAAAACAACAACAACAACAATGTGACTTCAAGCTCTTTGTGTACATAAAACACCCAATAAATATGTAATAAAAATGTATTTATTTATTTAAAACTGATCTCCATAATGCCACCAGCTCGTCTTCCTGGGTCCAGTACATCATATTTATCATTTACATACTTTATACAACATCACATTTGTGTTATGCTGTGTTCAACTCATATCCACTTTTAACTGCCTTACATTAAAAAAGCGGTCATTCAAATTCATACATTTTACATTCATTTATATCAACTATAATTATTTAGCCTCAAGGTCCATTATCAGGGAAAAAGAACAAAACATACTTGACCAACACTGGACTATTGATCAGCTGCTTAATGCATTCTTAAATGGTATTTGAATGATTTGCTGCAGGTTATATTTGCAAAATCTACCTGACAACAGCTGAATGTAAAAGTAATGCATTTATTATTATTTGGGAGGTTTACCCCACAATTAATACATGCGTACCAATGAAACAGTCGTGAATTATAAAATATTTTTTCGAAACAATTAGTCAATTAATCGATTGACGGCGAAAACTTCTGATAGTAAACTGAATATTTTGGGGGTTTAACTGTTTAATGCATCTTCTTGAGCTGTAGGAAGTTAAAACACTCTTTTAATTTTTTAGACAAAATATTCATTGATTAATTGGGAAAATAACTAGCACATTATTAATCATGAAAATAATTATTAGTTGCAGCCCTAAATTAATAAAAAGTCCTCTGGTTCCAGCTTCTCAAATGTGAGGAGTTCCTGATTTTCCAGAATCGTGTTGTTTACAAGATTACTTTTTTATCCTGCATGAAGATATTATTTGAAAGTGTGTTTTAGCCCGAAAAATTATTTTTTAAAATGATTATAAAACATTAAAAACTTCTACCATAAGAAAACCTCACTTTGTTATTAATAAAATACTATTTTGTTTTATTTATTTTTTGCCATTAAGCTTTTATGATGAGCGTAAACACGTGAACGCAACCGGGGTGCTAGTTTACACTGTTAGTAGTGTGAATTCGGAGCTATCGAGGAGTACCTGAAGGCACCGTATGCTCTGATTGGCTGCTCAGGACCAAACAGAGTTCAGCGCTCACCTTGTCAAGAGAAGAAGAAGAAGAAGAAGAAGCATGCTGGAACCTCTAGTGGTACTACTGGACCAGAACCAGAACCAGAGCACCTCCCGCTCAGTGAATGTGATGATTTAAAACACAGCCAGTGTTTACAGCTGCAGCAGAAGAAGAAGAGCCTCGTCTCAGCTCTCCTCTTCTAGTGGAGGGAGCTAGTTTAGCCTGTTAGCTTAGCTGTTAGCCTGTTAGCCTGTTAGCTTAGCTGTTAGCCTGTTAGCTTAGCTGTTAGCTTAGCAGTTAGCAGGACAGCCACTCCCCCGTGTCCGTGTGTGCAGGACTTAACACGGATCCATCCGGAGCTGCACCGACACTGACCCGGACTTAACCCAACACCTGCAGCTGCACGTGTTGATCCACACGAGGCGTCTGCACGTGAAGTTATAAACCAAAACAACAGCAAACAACAACAACAACCACCCTGCAAAACAAGGAAGTCTGAATGAACTCTGCTGCCAGCTAGCCCCTGCTAGCACTCAGCTAGCACCCAGCTAGCACCCAGCTAGCCCTCAGCTAGCACTCAGCTAGCACTCAGCTAGCACTCAGCTAGCACTCAGCTAGCACTCTATTAGCACTCAGCTAGCACTCTATTAGCACTCAGCTAGCAGTCTGCAGCTGCATCTCTTCATTGTGCTTCCTGCTGCTGCAGCTGAAGGAGTCAGTGCAGCATCTTCCCCCCAGATATTGATCATAGCAGGTCGATATATCAATTGCTGATCAGTTAGCCTGCTCTGCCTCGACGTGTCTCTGATCTACTGACTTGTTAAAGAGTGAAAGCTTCGTTTGAGAGATGATTCCCGACAAAGTGCCGAAGGAGGACGTGTTCCACGGCTCTGAGGAGCTGAAGAAGGAGGCTCACATCTCCAGCTTCGAGTCCTATAAAGAGCTCTACCTGAAGTCCATAGAGAGTCCAGATGGTGAGTCCACCTTTATAGTGTTTAAATATACTATAATGTATATATGCTATACTTCTACTGCACTACATTAATTTAATAACTTTAGTTGCAGATTCAGATTAATAAAACACAATGTAAATCAATCAACTATATAAAGTAGTTAAAATCAGCTGCAGCATTAAAGTGATGAGCACATTAATGCATCAATAATTATAATCCTGTAATATCATAATACATGATTCTGAAATGGGCCATTCTGAATAATGAGTACTTTTGGTACTTTAAGTATATTTTGATGCTTTTGTGTTTTTATTGAAGTAAAAAATTGAATGCAGGACTTGGTATTGCTACATTTACTTAAAGGTCCCATATTGTAAAAAGTGAGATTTTCATGTCTTTTATATTATAAAGCAGGTTTTAGTGCTTTCTAAATACTGTTAAACTATCAAAACGCTCAATATACGGAGAAATACACAGCCCGTATTCAGAAATTGTGCGTTTGAAACAAGCCGTTAAGATTTCTGTCCATTTGTGATGTCACAAATATACAATATTTAGACCATTACACAATTTTAAACGTAAACATTCTAAATGTGTCCCAGTTTATTTCCTGTTACAGTGTATGGGAATAACATCAGCTGACAGGAAGTAAACATGGACCCAAACTGTTACCTAGCAACGCAATTCCGTTGCAATTCCGTTGAAATGCACTAAAACGGAGCGTTTCAGACAGAGGGTGAATACAGGTATATTCAGGCAGACAGTGTGAGGAAAATATATTTTTTTTAAACATTACAGCATGTAAACATGTTCTAGTAGAAACACAACATATAAGTGTGAACCTGAAAATGAGCACGATATGGGACCTTTAAGTAAAAGATCTGAGTACTCCTTGCACCACTGTCTAGATCAATCAAGTACAGAGGACTTTACTGAGGAGTACACCTGCCACATGCAATTTAAAGGCAGCATCTGACTCCATAATTAAAGCTTTAATGAGTTGGATTTAAGAAGCAACAGACAGTGCTAATAGAATATTTCAGGGCTGCATTAACCACTATAGTAAAGACAGACACACATGTTGTTTCAGCAGTGTCAAACGTATTTGAGTTAACTCATTGTTACCTGCAGACAACCTGCACTGGAGGGGTTATTCTGGGTTTTCTGGTAATAAGGAAGCGGCGTGGCCTTCTCTCCTAAACATACCAGGCAGGAGGGGGGAGATACTGTGTCTGTGCAGCTATTGTTAATCAAACACCTGCTCAGGTCATTTCCTTGTGATGTGTAAAGTATCTCACAGGCAACCAAACAAGTTTCTCCTGCAGGTGGAAGCCGGCTTCAGGGTGGATCTGTCTCACTTTGGGCTCAGAAATGTCGTATCACGAGGAAATAATGATGTTTGGTTATTGTGATGATACAGTAAAGTAAGTTAATGATACACAGGACATGCTGGCCTAATAAAAGTCCCACAAAAGGAACTTAAACGAGAAGGACAAGTTGCAGCGAGAAGATAATTAACCACCTTGAGTTGTAAACAAATATTGTGAAATCACAACGTTGGTTTCGTTTTAGTGGAAGGAAGGTAGTTTGTTATTTACGATGTCTTTTATTCAGCTGTTTATGAGCTCTGCTGGTGATTCAGTGCTTCAGCCTGGATGCAAGACAAAATATATACCTGGGTGTGTTTTAGGGGTGTAAGAAAATATTGAATATCGCAATATTATGTTTTGTGATACTGTATCGATTCTCAAAAACAATATTGATTTTTAAATTCACTGATCTGGAGGTCAGAGGTCAAGGGACCCCTTTGAAAATGGCCATGACAGTTTTTCCTCGCCAAAATTTAGTGTAAGTTTGGAGCGTTATTTAACCTCCTTCATGACAAGCTAGTCTGACCTGGTTGGTGCTGATGGATTCATCAGGTTTTATAGTTTTAATGATGCCTGTATCTTCAGTGAAGCTTTAAAACTGAGCCCGCTACAACCTTCGAAAAATTGGCAGCCCGCCAGACTTTTAAGAGGTTGATTAAAAAGTTGTGTTAAAGAAATTAGTGGCGTTAAAACGAATTTGCGTTGACGCGTCAACTTTGACAGCCTTTATCAAAACAAACACCATGAACACGTGAGGTCTCTGTGAGATGAGCGTCTTCCAGATGTGATTTATGGGCATGCAGTATTCATTATTTCTGATCCCTTTCCTTCCTGTCCTGCAGAGTTCTGGGGCGACATCGCTAAAGATTTCTTCTGGAAGACCAAACACGCGGGTCAGTACCTCGACTACAACTTCGATGTGACCAAAGGAGAAATATTCGTCAAGTTTATGGAAGGAGCTTCCACCAACATCTGCTACAACATCCTCGACCGCAACGTCCATGAGAGGAAGCTCGCCGATAAAGTGGCCTTCTACTGGTGAGTGTGTGAGTGTGTGTGTGTGTGTGTGTGTGTGTGTGTGTGTGTGTGTGTGTGTTATGACTACATATAGTGGTCAGCATAAGACCACGTTTTTTATGAATGATAACATTAGGTGCATTCATTTGTGTCTCGCTTCTCTCATTTAATTTTCTGGCAATTGATTAATTGACTAATCGTTTCAGCTCTAATGTCAGTTTCCATCTATTTTAAATATTGGTGTGTTCTGACCCAGAGGTCACATAAAACAGTTAGTCTATGGAAAGAACACCACTTCAACACAACACAGCTCTTTCTACAGTTACAGTGGTGTCTCCCTGATTTTTAGCAGCTTTTCTTTCATCAACTTCATCTCAGTTTATTATCGTTTTGTGGGTTTTTGTTTTGGAGCCTCTTGTCGTCTCCCGCGCTGCAGTACCGCTCTCCGCCTGAACGGTTACTGATGCGCCAGCGGGGGCGCTGTTTTACAAATAAAAAATAAAAACCTTATTAAACGCTGTTGAATCAGTGATATCAGAATCGTTCCATTTTAGAATAAAAATATATATAAACATAGATAAGTTATAAGAAAAATATAAATAAGAATACAGATGAAATATAAATATGTGAGCATTATAAAAATAAATGAAATTATAAAATTAACTATAAAAGAAATCACATAAACTCCAGTGTTGGGGACGTCAGATTACTGCATACTATTAAAGTTTTTAATGAACACATTTTTACATTTAAACATTTTTAACATGTAAAAAATTATAATTTAAAGTTCCATGTTCTGTCATCTATTATTCCATCACTTTTCCTGATTTAGATTTTTCTTGTTTTATTGTTGCATCTCTGATCTTAATAATGAGCGTGTTGGGTTGTGTGTGCGTTCCCCAGTACAAGAGAAAGTGTTTAAAGGGCGTCGTGTGTGCGTGCGTGCGTGCCTGCGTGCGTGCGTGCGTGCGTGTGTGTGTGCGCTCTTTGTGAGGGGGTCGCCACCGTGAACACAATAACAGGATTGAATAACAACAGATCGAATGAATGGAGCTGCAGTCGCCCTCCCTCCTTTGTCTTTCTCCCTTTCTCACGTACTTCCTCTTTTCTTTCCTCCAGCTTCGTCTCTCTCTCACATCGTGCTCATCTTCATTTTCCACCTAAATATTAATGATTCACATCATCTCCTGATTCAATACTATCACCATAGTCGGGTGCTGATTTAATATGTATTGTGATTTTTAAGTATTGCGATTTGATATGATGTTTTATCGGGATTTTTGTTAACTTTTTTAACACTAGACGATGGGGAAAAAGTTGAGTCATCCACTTCTAGGGACTTTTACTTTGGGAAATATCTAAATTAATACAGTAAGAATGTTTGATTTTCAGCATGTCTGTAGTCAGAGACGTCCTGAAGTCAAATAGATCAGGATCATTGGCAGGAATTATTTTTTATCCAGCAACCCAGAAATCAAAGAATAAAGACGTTTCCCTCTCAGATTAGTGGGGTTTCCTTTTTAATTTATAAGGGACATGTAATGTTTTATACTTCTGGTGAATATAATCCATCAATCTGATTTCCATAGATGTATTTTGTATACAGTTCCCTTTGTTAACACCTTATTTTGAAAAGTGGACGTAGTCCCAGGTGTCTACTTCCTGTAACTTCTCCAAGGTGGTCTCTAGCTCTCCCGTCAGCTCCGTTCTCTTTATCCATCATGGTCAGCTCCATCGGGGCCGTTTCAATGCAGAGAACAGACATGTCAGTATCTGGGTGCTCTACAGTCGTAGCGTCGGCCCATTTGACCACGGAGACGAGAGCGACGGCCGG
>CAKAOI010051215.1:0-13054 GCA_916701655.1 Sebastiscus albofasciatus
ATTTTTTTTTTTTTTTTTTTTTACTTTTTTCAGACATTGTTTAGACTTTTGTTTTCCAACATTTTTCAAACTTTTTTTTTCAAACCTTTTTTTCTAAACATTTTTTTCAGACATTTTTCTGACTTTTTTTTCAAACTTTTTTTTTATTTTCTTTATTCTAGTAACTCTTTACTTATTGTACGTATATTTTTTTGTTTTTATTCCATACATGCTTTGGCAATGTACACATGTGTACCCATGCCAATAAATCTCTTTTTTGATTAAATTAAATTAAATCAAATTTAATTTAATTTAAACTGATTTAATTAAATTAAATTTAATTTAATTTACTTATTTAATTTAATTTAATTTAATTAAATTTTACTTATTTAATTTAATTTAATTTAATTTAATTAATTTCCGGTAGACCTGCACTTTAGTTTAATTCGCACTAGTAAGCTAAACTTTAGGCTTCATGAAAAATAAATCTCTTTTTAATTTAATTTAATTTAATTTAATTTAATTTAATTTAATTTAATTTAATTTAATTTATAAATAATTTCCTGTAGACCTGCACTTTAGCTCAATCACTTAAGCTATACTCTGTAGGCTTCACGAAAAACAAACAAACAAAAAAAAAAAAACACTATAGGCCATAAACAATTTCGCTGAACTTTAAAATAGACTCACCGTCAGACTTGCGTCAGATGACGCTTTTATTCTGAAGAATCCAGAGCGGAAGTGTATTTGCCGCTGAGGAAGCAGAGAGAGTCACAGCACGTTAGTTAGTCGGCTACAAGTTGTAGAGAGGAACTCCTGTTAAACCTCCTGAAAACAGACAACATGGACCAGGTCTCCCTCGACAGTTTGATCCTGAAGCTCCACGATGTGGACGCGGTGAAGTTCGGAGAGTACAAGCTGAAGACCGGCATGATGACACCCATCTACATCGACCTGAGGGTGCTGGTCTCACACCCAGCGCTCATGAACCAGGTAACAACAAACACGTGCTGCTGCTGCTGCTGCACGGCGTGGGCAACTTTAACTTATATATATGTGATTAAAGTAACATCACACAGCTATCCGAAGACTACATGCTGTTATAGTAAAGTGTAAGTTTATGGGGTGTTTATCAGCTAAAAGTGAACGTTGTTTAATCTCCTCATTCAGGGACAGCACCTTCATGCAAGATGTGAAGTAGAATGGTTGCTGGTAGACTGAAGGACACCACTCAGACCAGGAATCAGGATCTGCACCTTTATTTACTATAAGGAGCAGCACAGGGCACAGTCAACACACAGTGGCAGGCTCTTTCTCAGTCCCCTGTACAAAAGCTGTCCATGCTTTGCCCTATGTGTATTTTGTAGAGTATACACATATAACAAAATACAGTTATGAATAAAATATGTGCACACAAAAAAAATGCAGAAGCTATAAGGGTATTTTAAATCAGTAAATACAGCAAAAGCTAAAATAAAATAATCAATAAATAAAATGTATAGCCCCTGAAATTAAATGTAATACTTTTACTAGGTTTCTAAGCCCTCCAGTTTACATGGAAGTAGAAGCATTTCTTCAGAAAATAGAATAAAATAAAAGTGCACTTTAAATAATGAACTTATCTCCACATTAGGTTACTCAACTAATGCAGTCCTTCCTTAAAACTACACATGCAAAATATACAAACAACAATTTAACACCATGATGCACCTATAAGGAGCAGTACAGTCAGTAACTCACCCAAAACACTTCATTCATGCTTCAAAACTTTAAGTTATTGTGTCAGTAAATTGGCCACCAAAATGAAAAGTTGTTTTTTTTGTTATCATGTGAGCTGCATTAGTCAAAATGCTTAGATGTTGTTGTTTTTTTTCACCATGGCAGAAAACCCTGGAAATGATTCTTGTATACAAAACCTCCCTTTTGTTCTACTTTTTGTAGACTATACCAGAATGAACAGTTGTGTCTGAATCTGAATGCTGTTGTGTATCGCACTGAGCTGTTTAGATTCCCCATTTCAACAGCACGTCAAAGTTTACTGGGAAAAGTCAATACTGTAGTAGCTACAATACTGTATATAGAGATGATATAATAATATAATTTAGATATGCACACTTGTGTTTACAGTAAATGTATTTGGGTAGAAATGTGTTGCATGTATTATAATGACATCCATGGCAAAAAAACAAAGCCCATAACAATGAAAAAAACTGCATAGCAACAACAAATTGTACCTGTACCTATAACACTGCTGCATTTCAGAATCTTCACCCTTTGTTTTTGTTGCTGTATTTTGCAGGTGTCAACTCTCATCTACCAGCGAGTGCTGGAAGAGGAGCTCCAGTTTGACTCAGTGTGTGGCGTTCCTTACACAGCCCTGCCTATGGCCACCATCATCTGCTCCAGACATGAACTGCCGATGCTCATCAGGCGGAAGGAGGCCAAGGACTATGGTGGGTGGCCGGACGGCTAGGCCAGCTTTATGTATCAAACGTTCAAGAGTGTTGACCAAACCACAAGAAAGACATTTTGTTATTAGGATGTAAGGGATGGATGTTTGCAGCATCGGAGGCGGATTCCCGTTCATTCCTATGAGAGTTGCTCAGTGGCGCTTGAAGCCAAAATGGCTCGACTGCTGAGTGATAAAGTTCCCGGATCATCCGGTGATCTTCCACATCCATTGGGCCCATAAAGCAGGCGCAGTAGCGTTTCCTTTAACTCCGCCTCCCAGCCCTTTGTCTGGCGCTCATTCACATGAATGGAAGAAGGGAAATAACTCTGTATTCTTTTAGGACTTAATGATTTAATTAAGAACTATTTAAATGTTCGTACTGGGGAGTTGATTAACCTAAAAAAAAAAATAATCCGCTGAGTTACTGACGTCTCTTTCCCAATATAAGCCTATGGGAAAAAGTATTTTTGGGCCCAATGGCGTCACGTGACGGACACGGAAGTTGTAGTACCGCGGTTTGGCCACTATGAAAATTTGCTTCACAGCCTGGCGCTCTTCCTGGGGGCTTGCTCTATATGGGTTAAACGTTCACTAATGCCACAACTCTTACCAGTGATGCTATAGCAGGTCTTTTCTCTCAACCGTCAAAGACAAACACTTAAAGAGAGCTGATTTACCTATTTAATTAACCTCAACTTGCTTTAGATAAGCGCGTTGTTCCTTTTAAAAACAGTGAACATTAACCTGCATGCAAAGCTGTCCATCAGCCATAGATCCCTCGGGCACTACATAATTACAAGACAAATCTAGAAAATCTAGGAAGTCAAGTTTCCCTCTCCTCTAAGACAACCTCTATGTATACATGTCAGTCAGCAGAAACATTTACTCCACTGGAATATGACGTTGTCAAGGCCCTGAATTAGAGTAAAAGTGACACAATAACTCAAGTTTGTCTAGAATAGGGACTCATGAGACTCCTTGTGTATCCCTTCTAGGAACCAAGCGTCTGGTGGAGGGCTCGTTTCGTGAGGGGGACACATGTCTGATCATTGAGGACACGGTGACCAGCGGCAGCAGCATCCTGGAGACGGCTGAAGTGCTCTACAAAGGGGGACTGAAGGTGCACTATCAAAGAAGATCACAGTAGACATTATGCTTTTTTTGTTTTGTTTGAATGATCACTGTAGTAACGTTACCAAGGGCAACACAGTGGTGATGATCGTCTTTTGAAATCTTTTACCGGTTCCAGGTGACAGATGCCGTAGTACTAATGGACAGAGAGCAAGGCGGTGTGCAGATGTTGGCTTCTCAGGGGATTCGCCTCCATCCCATCATCTCCATGTTCAAGCTGCTCAACGTGCTGCTGGCAGCCGAACGCATCGACGCCAAAACAGCCCAGAGCGTCCGCAAGTTCATCCAGGACAACAACACGTTCAGGTACAGCCGCGTAGTTTCTGTGTGTTTGAACGCATACTTCACATGTGACAATTTCTAAGTAACATTTGCCTCTTTCAGCCCCAAGGACGGGAATGGCAACGGGGTTCCTGCCACCAAGAAGCCATGTGTGGAGCGGGACGTGGAGCTGAGCTACGCAGAAAGAGCCAAACTACCAAGTATGTAGTCTTCCGAGCTAGTCAAGTGGCCAGCACTAGTACAGTAATGCCTCTGCAAGGTTACATCCAACTTTAAAGGCATATTTTCCACTCTTGGGGCATGAGTTTAGAGATCTTTTTAAAGCATTTATACATTTACATAGTGAATATTGCATTTTTGTCTGCAGACCTCCACCCTCTGGCGTCGAAGCTGCTGACTGCCATGGAGGAGAAGCAGTCTAACCTCTGCGTGTCCGCCGATGTGACGAGCAGCGAGGAGCTCCTCCAGCTGGCCGACTCTCTCGGTCCCAACATCTGCATGCTGAAGACCCACGTAGACATCCTAAAGGTCGGAGTGAAACCAAGTCCGTATTTTACAAAGGAGAAGAAACGGCGTCAGGACAAATGATCCTAATGCTCTTCTCATGTCCTCTAACAGGACTACACAGTGGCCTTCAGCCAGAAACTGCAGGCTTTGGCTGAGAAACACAACTTCCTCATCTTTGAAGATCGCAAGTTTGCTGACATCGGGAACACAGTCAAGCATCAGTATGAAGGTGAGAGGACTTGTGTGTGAAATACATCTGTCTTCAAGATGACTTTTGAAAAAAAAAAAAAAAATGTTTTGTTAATATTGGAAGTATCTTCATCCAATTTTTGTCCCAGGTGGTTTGTACCAGATCTCATCGTGGTCCCACATAGTGAATGCCCATGCGGTGCCGGGGCCCGGGGTGGTGAAGGGCCTCAGTGCTGTAGGAAAGCCTCTCGGCCGAGGCTGTTTGCTCATAGCGCAGATGAGCTCCCAGGGGTCACTGGCTACTGGTGAATACACACAGGCGGTGGTAAGCATGGCTCTGCATCGTCTTAAGTTTACTCAGGTGTATAGTCCATTGTTCAGGGTTCCCAGTTTAGTTTATCTCTGTTATCTTTCCAGCTGGCGATGGCAGAGGAGCACTCAGACTTTGTGATTGGGTTCATCTGTGGCTCTAAGATCACCAAGAGGCCAGAGATCATCCACATGACCCCCGGGGTGCAGATGCAGGCTGGAGGTAACATTTGACTTCATTATTTTTGACTTTCTTCTTTTTATTTGTTTCATTTGTTTTCCTAGAAATGTTGTAATTTACATTCACAAGTTTATATTTACATGTAATTAAAAGGAAACTGTGAAATAATTTCATACATACACACTTCAACTTCAATATTCTTAATCTGACGTGCGTCTCGAGTGACCACTTGTGATCGGGTCTCACTTTCCAGCTCTATATGCAAATAAAGACGTACATCTTTTCCGTTTGCAAAGACCAAATGCAGAAGAAAAAATAATGTAATTCACCGTGCTGCTCAAAGGTTACCGGCAGCTACCGGCAACCTTTAAGTTGCGATGTTTACTCGATGCATAAGTTCACGTCGTGAATCAGTCAACACACGTTAAAGGTGCTAAATGCAGAGATTGGGAGCATTTCTATTGCCTCCTCATGGCTCTCAACGTGGCGACAGCAGAGGGACACACAGAGGAAGAGCGACTTTATTCTCTGCTCAGGTAGACATTATTCCACTATATCTTTACATAGCTAATAGTTGTTTGATGCTAGAAAGCCTTTAAATGTCAATTTGACCATTCCAGTTGGTTTCATATAGGCTCTCTTGCATGACATACGCTTTAGTGATGATTGGATCTTCAAGCACTTCATTATATGAATAAGCGTCGTTCCGTTGCGTTCTGGCTTTGACACAAGGAGGAGCTCTAGTACAAGAAATGATTTCTGGGCCTGCTATCAATACTCGTCAACAACCTCCCTCTTCCTCTGTCTCCCCTCCTCACCCATCCCTCCCATTCCTCCTCTCTTCCAGGTGACGGGTTGGGCCAGCAGTACACCACCCCAGAGGAAGTCCTCTGCAACAAAGGCTCTGATGTCATCATCGTCGGTCGGGGTATCCTGGAGGCCTCCGACAGGCTGAAAGCTGCTGAGTCGTACAGAAAGGCAGGCTGGGAGGCTTACACAAAGAGACTGGGTCAGAGAGGCCAATAGGAGCTCAGGACTGGCATCCGCATCGTCTCATTTCAAATTTAACCTACAACTCTGATAAGGACCTTTTTTAAGTATTTTCTCTTTTACAACTTTGAAGAACACTAGTGTATACAGTTGTATACATAGAAACACATGTAGACATTTGCAGGAGGTACCTGGCAGGTGTAGGGTGTAACCAGACGGTGATTCTGTCCTATCAATGAGCTGCTTCTGATTCCCTCCTATAAACTGCACAACTTGATTTTCACAAATCAACAGATTTTGGGGAAAATGTTTCAGTATTCCTTTTATGATGGTGAATTCCTCCTGTCCAGGTCAAACCATGCAGGGTTGGAGATGCGATGTGGATTACCTAGAATAGCTAGTTTTTTTTTTAGTGAGTTGGCTGCTGAAGTCCTCTGAGGATTTGTTTGTTAAAGCAGGATTACGAGGTGTTTCTCATTCTCTTCACAAAGACTCCTGCTTCCAGTCAGGCTGAAGCTTTTCTGTTGCCACAAGACCACCATCCATCTGTATGCTTTCATATAATTGCTGAAATACTACACTAAGATTTGTAGTACAAATAAGAGTGGGTACGGCTGAAGCTTTTTAATGGTTGTGTAATATTTCGGTTGTAATTCAGGGAACTTTCCAGCAGTAAATCTCAGCTCGTTGCAGAGGTATTAGTTTTGAACTCCATCTACACAAAGTGTTAAGTTGTTTGTACAGTTACTTTGTTTCATAGCAAAGAGAACAGCTTGGCCAGTCATAGTTTAGTAATGGACGCTGGGTTTCAGATAATGTTTTGACCGTGGTCCTGACTTGACTATGCTTTCTTAAAGGGAACACTTTATGTAATGAATTTCATAGGTCAACTACAAAATGATGGCTTTTGATTTGCCTGATTGATTTCAACGTCCGAAAGAGAATGCGACAAAAACTGTGGACCGTTTGAGTGCTCGGCCTGCTTGATATTTATTTTTCAACCTTTTCTCAACAGCTGCAGTTTGATTATTAGTTTGGATGATCAGTGTGCAGCCCCTCAGATGGTTTTAATAATTTAAAGGGAATACTAAATGCAGCCGGGTCAGACGTCACATCTGTCTTAAGTCCAATGTCTTCCGTCCACTTTGCTTAACTCAAAATAACAAATACCGAGGTGAGATATCATTTCAGTTATAATGTGACACGATCAGTGATCCCAGTTGTTCTCCTTCGTCAGGTTTGTTAAGACAAAGAGAAAATTGTCTTCAGTCTCTGACACCTCCCTCTAAAAGTGAACAGATTCTTTGTAGTCGGTTTGTCCTGGAGCCATGACCGTTGTGCTGTTTGAACTACAGTAGGCCTACATGCAGTGAAATGGCTTCATGGTAATCCTGATGTATTCTCAGACTTGGTTTAAGTTTCTAATCCAACAGAGACCTTGTTTGGCTTTTCCCCTCCATGCCTATAAGAAGAAATGCAATGTCTTTTGTAATGTGAATACTTCAATAAATCCTGTGTTGAAAACTACTTTTTATTCATGTTGAATATTGCTCCCCTATGGCACATATATGTAATAATATGTGGCAAATTTTTCTTGGGCGCTACCCTCATCATCAGCTGAGCTGCTCATCCCACAAATGCATGATCCTTACAAGTTGGACATCATTGTGAAGGTAAATAAACAGGCTTTCCAACGATGTAAAATACAATGCCAATAAGCATTGTAACAACAGAGAAATAATCCACCAAACACAAGTTTCCGAACTTTTGTTTATTATGTAATACTATACTGAAAAACTACTTTTTTTTCATGTTTAATATTGCTCCCCTATGGTACATATATGTAATAATACTATACTGTAAAATCTGCATTACACAGGACTACCTCCACTGTGGTTCAGTGAAGTTTATATAGTACTGTATTACAAAACGAGGATGTGACGTGGGGATTCTTAATTCCGTGATGTCATGTATGACGTCACAAGGGATGTCAGCAGTACTAGTTATTGGGCGGGGCTTATGTGCCGTGTCATGTGTGACGTCATGTGTGACGTCATATGTGACGTCACGGGCCTCCCAAAAAAGTTTACTTATAGGACCCCTTTCTGTCATTCCAATCACCCGCTTGTGTATGCCAGGCCAGTGTCTAGTCTCACCGGAGATATCCCTACAGTGGGTTCCATTGTAGTTGCCTCTCAGTGGTTCTGATAATGAGTCTCAAGCTTCAAGCTTGAGCTCAGAGGAGCCCCTCAGGGAAAAGCTGTCAGGGTGAGCTGCTGCAGCAGTTACCCTGCAGATGTTAATCCGGCATATGGGTCTTTTTTGGGGTTTTTTTGGGGTTGTATTTTTTCTCTCTCTCTCGACAGGTGGTGGAATGTAACTAAGTACATTTACTCAAGTACTAATCGACTGTGTGATGTCATCAGGACTACTACGAGCAGTTCTCACTTATATGCATCATGTAGTTTATATAGTACTGTATTCCAGAACGAGGATGTGACATGGGGATTCTTAATTCCGTGATGTCATGTATGACGTCACAAGGGATGTCAGCAGTACTAGTTATTGGGCGGGGCTTATGTGCCGTGTCATGTGTGACGTCATATGTGACGTCATATGTGACGTCACGGGCCTCCCAAAAAAGTTTACTTATAGGACCCCTTTCTGTCATTCCAATCACCCGCTTGTGTATGCCAGGCCAGTGTCTAGTCTCACCGGAGATATCCCTACAGTGGGTTCCATTGTAGTTGCCTCTCAGTGGTTCTGATAATGAGTCTCAAGCTTCAAGCTTGAGCTCAGAGGAGCCCCTCAGGGAAAAGCTGTCAGGGTGAGCTGCTGCAGCAGTTACCCTGCAGATGTTAATCCGGCATATGGGTCTTTTTTGGGGTTTTGTTTTTTCTGGGGTTTTTTTTTCTCTCTCTCTCTCTCTCTCTCTCCCTCTCTCTCTCTCTACTGTGTGATGTCATCAGGATTACTACGAGCAGTTCTCACTTATATGCATCATGTAGTCAGCCAGACTACACAAAGTATTTACAACAGAGGCAGTGCGGAGCACAGCATGTCAATGAAACCTGATGCAACAAACTGAATGCAACGACTTTATCAATTCATTTGACTTTAATTCAGCGCAGACTATCTGTGAGTTGATGTCACATGTCACATTCTCGTTCTGGAATACAGTACTATATAAACTTCACTAAACCACAGTGGAGGTAATCCTGTGTAATGCAGATTTGACAGTATAGTCAAGACCTTTTAATGTAACATTTAAATATATTCTGAAGGCGTCTATCTGTAAATTATAACATTTGATTGTAAATTTAATCAGTATTTACATCCAAATTGAGTATGAAAAACAATTTACAAAAG
The DNA here is from genome assembly GCA_916701655.1 of Sebastiscus albofasciatus. NCBI lineage: Eukaryota > Metazoa > Chordata > Actinopteri > Perciformes > Sebastidae > Sebastiscus > Sebastiscus albofasciatus. The sequence continues at coordinate 9,390 of CAKAOI010051215.1, forward strand.
GTAGAATAACAGATCTTCCACCTGGAGGATGTGGACGTTTAAAACACAAATATCCCAACAGTATAGTATTATTACATAAACTGGGAAAAAAAAGTTCGGAAACTTGTGTTAGGTGGATTATTTCTCTGTTGTTACAATGCTAATGGTCATTGTATTTTACATCGTTGGAAAGCCTGTTTATTTACCTTCACAATGATGTCCAATTTGTAAGGATCATGCATTTGTGGGATGAGCAGCTCAGCTGATGATGTGGGGAGCGCCCAAGAAACATTTGCCAAAACGCTCTGCGTTCTGATTGGTTCTGCCCGATTTCCGGTTCAGGCGTCTCCCCTTTCAGAATAAAATTAATAAATTTCACTCAAGAACAGGAAATCGTTCTTGAGTAAAATTTAGACACGTGCACAAAAGCTTAGATTAATGGTCCACTGTAAAGTCAAATCAAGATATTTGTATTCATAATTTACTGCTCAGTAGACTTATCTCTGATGTTAAATTAGTATTATTTGATGGAGCTTTGTATGGAGTTAAAGTGAAGTGCCTTCAATTTACACTGAGGGTAATAAAGGGAAAACTACCAGCTGAAATTAGTCTAAAAATGAAGACGAAGTCTCCAATGTAGTTTATTTCATGGTACCTTGATTGTTGGTACATTATTCACAGCCCCATCAGTATACGGGTGATTTTGTATTCAATGTGATTACATTCTCATTTTGAAATACTGTATATAAACTGTGCTAAATCACATAGCAGTGGAGATAATCCAGTGTAATCCAGATTTTACAGTATAGTCAAAATACTACTACTACTGCTAGAATAATGTGTATTAAAGTAACATTTATATATATATTGTATTTGTAGATTATTAAACTTGATTGCAAATTGATCAGCATGTTAAGTATGTCCAAATTGAGAATGAAAAACTGTTTACAAAAAGTAGAATAACAGATATCCAATGGCATCTCAGTTCTTCCACCTCGAAGATGTGGAAGTTTATAACACAAATAACCCAGCAGTATAGTATTATTTCATATATGTACCATAGGGGAGCAATATTAAACATTAAATAAATAAATAAAAATTAAATTAAATTAAGGGCTCTAGGGCTGCACCTGTAATTCATATTCTTCTATTATACCAAGAAGTTTCAAAGCATTTTTTGTTTTTCATGACTTTAAGGGCTTTTATGTAAGAAAGAAACTCAGAATGAAACACATTAAACATAGGTTTCACTTTCATATACTTGGATTTGAACAAATACAATTTTCCAAGAATGAGAATGTTATTCCCCAGAAAGTCATCTTTGTTATTGTCCATGACAACACCATAAACAATGTCCATTTGAGAGAAGTTTCCCAGATGAGAAACGTTTGGGAAAAGCCAGTCATCCACTACCCGACTCTGCAGGGAGAATGAATTCCAGTGTAGAGTTTCTTTCGTTTTTGCAGACCTTTATGTGGACCCGAAAACTGTCTAAAATCCTGAGTTTATATGTTCTAAAAACTAAACGTATGTCCAGTTATTACAGGTTCTTGATTTATATTTTCTTTCTGTCAAACAACCAAAAAAAGACAACATTTGGCTTGGATTTTGTCCGTTTATTAAAAATATTCAGTCCACAGTAGTTCAGATTTTGGCACCAACAATATAAAAACAAGTTAATCAAAAAATAAAGTGTACACCCCAAAAAAGCATTGAACAAAATGCCTGAATAAAAGGGATAAATAAAAGAAATGAATTAAAAAATAAACAAAAAAATACAAACATTTATGTAATTAAAATGCATTTCACTTGGAAATAATGGTGAATTTTCCAAAAGGCCAACATTTTTTTTTGTTTTTGAAATAACAGTTTCACTTTTGGTCAGTCAGCTTTTGCTTTATACATTTCATAGGCACTATACCTTACGTATCTTTTAAAATACCCACATTACAGATCACAGAATCACATCTACATGGTGACTTCAAGAGCCTATCCTGTAATAATAGCAAGGCAACGTTGTTTTAATACCAACTCAAAAGTAACAGTGCTTATCTTTTTAAGGAAAGTTTGTTGTTTTGAATTTCTTGTAATTTAAAAGAGAACTCTTAGTGACCCGTTGCTCTGCTCATCAAAATAGCAGGACACTGACAGTATTGTATGTCTTTTACCACAGTAAGCTCCTTCTTTCCAAAGAATGCTGATTATCCAAGATAATAAAAACTGTCTAATCAATTTAAATCTGACTAAGATGGTCAGGTTTGTCTGGGTCAGTCAAGACCTGGGACGACTGTAAAAGTTGTTTTGGCCAACAAAGTAAATACTGCATGGCTTTGGAAATTCCTATGCTGATTTGGAAATGTCTAAGGACCCAGAAAATGCATTGTACCATTACCTAAATATTGTCTGAATATACATTAGTCACAGTGAGACTCAAAATGTAACAACAGTTATTATCAGGGAACATAATTATAAAAAATCAGACGCATTTGAAGTGGTGTGATTCGACATGGTCAAAGGAAGATAATCGTCATGGAATGTTTTCAAAAAAAGTCCCAATGCAACAGTAAAAAATACACAACAATACTGCATCTGGTGTGTGTGTGTGTGTGTGTGTGTGTGTGTCAACACTATAGGCAGGGTTGAGGTGATAAAGCAGCAGGATTTGTGCTCTAACAGACTGATGTCAAAAATTCCTCGGATGAAGAATTCCTTCTCTCTACTGAAGAAGAAACACGAAAGGTTGGACAGATGTTTGAAAAGGCACAGAGGTTGGTGTAGAGAAGTCTTGTTAAGGCACTTAAATTTGGCGAGGGAACCTTTAAAAAGGCACAGATCTGATGGAAATGTCTTCTTTTTAGTGAAAACAGAAGGAGGCTTCCTTCTCGAAGTGGTAGCGACGCTGTAAGGGGTCTCACTTCTTCATCCTCCTTTACTCATCCTCCTCCTCATCTCTAATCTGACGGGGTGTGAATGTCTGCGAGCAGCTCCGGCCTCAAACATTCAATCGGACACTGGATGTTCTGGAGAGCAGAAGAGAGAAGAGATGTTGTGATTCATTAGTTTTGACTGGATTCACAGCAACATCCTCTCTATCAATGAGAAATTACAGATCACCAAATCTATGCTGAATTGAACACTTAATGCTTTCACAGTGGATCTGCAGATTAAGTCAACTAAACGATTAGTCGACAAAATCGTACGACTAAGAATTTCTTTGGTCATTTGTTGATGTTGTTGATCTGTGATTAAATAGTATTATTAATTTATTGATCTGTTTTATTTTAGAACAGAATATTTGTTTTAATAACTACTTCCCAAAATGTGATCATGACATTTAACAAAGGTAGACAGGAAAGAAAGAAAGAAACAACAACAAAAGAATAAAAGGACACACAACAAAACTAAAAATACTACTACTACTACTAATAATAATAATAATAATAAGAATAATAATTATAGCAGAATATTAATAGTAAAACTTATAGTGAGACACTGACCAGTTTGCGTAGAGCGTTTTCTCTGTACCGGTCGAAGACGTCTGAATGGACAGGTTGAAGGAGGTCAGCGTCCACATCAGTGTGTCCTACCGGCCTCTTGCAGTCCTCACAACGCCAGCCCTGAAGAGGAGGAGGGAGAGGTTGACGCTCACACACACAACACACAGTCTGAACGCAAAGACTCCATAA
>CAKAOI010051215.1:18786-47783 GCA_916701655.1 Sebastiscus albofasciatus
ATATATATATATATATATATATATATATATATATATATATATATATACATATTTCTTGCCATCACAGCAAAGATGTAACATTCAAACTAATGACACTAAGACAGTAGGATAGAGCTGAATGGTCACCTGTGGTGGCAGTGAGTGTGAGAGGAGCGCTGCGTCCGTTCCCTTTCAGTGTATACATGTTGATCTTGTAATTGGTGCCTGGCTCCAGACCTGAAGTGAAGACACAGTGACGGCTCAGTGAGGGATTGTGTGTGCTTAATATTAACAATCTGATATGATTGAATTTTTCATTATTCTTACTTTGTGTGTGTAAACATGCTTGCACATTCTCATATCTGTGTACCTGTAATAGTGAATGAGCGTGAGTCGGCGCCGATGGTCCTTTGAATGGGTATGTAGCCTGAGGAGGAGGTGGTGGGAGTGGCCTCAACCAGGAAGCCAGAGATGGTTTCTGTCTTGGAGCGCCAGGTCAGGGTGATGGAGGAGTCGTTAACGTCGGAGATACGTACGCGGCGAGGGGGGCTGATGTCTTGAGGTAGACGAGGAAAGACCGAGAAAGTAAGGGACAAGAATGGCCTTTTTGCACAACACAAGAACTATCCGTCTGTTTTCATGTATCAAAATGACGCATTCATTTTTTCAGAATATCACAATTTATGAGTTACAAACTCACTCTCCAGGGTAGTGACCTCTCCTTGGACTGGCCTGCTGGTCAGAGAGTTTTTCAAAGCATAAACATGGACTTCATAGGCAGTTGCGACCTACGGGAGAGGGAGAAAAAGAGACTTCAGTCTCTCACAGTGTTGCACAATCTCCACAGGACTGAGTTAAAGTATACTGGCTGCAGCTGCATTCATGCATGTGTATGCATGTGTACCCACAGGTATGTATTACATGTTGTAATCAATGAACACTGTACAGTTTTTCTTAGTTTTGCTATTGTTGCAAGGTAATGGAGACCCAAGAAGGGACAACATTCATTGTGATGGACGTCTCTGCAAGTCCATTTTCATACTATAACAACATAAATGGAAAGTAATAGGTGTCTGGAAGGCAGGAAAACAACCATAAACTAGTTTAAAATTGCTGTAAATGTAGAAGGTATAGTGTTACTGCACCTACACTCACTTATAACTTAGTTAAAAAGAGTGAAAAAGTGAGTGTGTAAGCTCGCAAAGACGCCATGTTGGCTCTACCTGCCTGGTGTGAATTCTGCATTACAGCTGTATTTTATGTGTGATTAAAGGGTTAAAGGGGGATTAATAATTTCATTGAATATGCTTATCTGTAGCACTCAATCCGAGCTTGTCATTTGTGTAAAGATAAAAATGGTCACATTTAGTTTTTGTTTGTTTTCTCCTTACGGTTTTTTCACAGTGTGGTCGCAGCATATTGTTTTTGGAGCAAATAAAGTTTGCGAACCATCAGTTGGAGAGTTAGACCGTCATTCGGCTATAGGGATGCTACAGCCACACTCACCATGAGTCCAGAGATGTGCGCCTGTGTGGCGTCCGGAGCCAGGTTGATCTCCTTGGTAGGACCGCTCTTGTTCTTTGGGTTCACCACCACACGGTAGCCCGTGAGGCCAGTCAGGCCATTGAGTCGGTTCTCCTGACCCGGCACAGCCCAGCGCATAGTGAAGGAGGTAGGGCTGACCTGGGAGAACTGGAGGTCCGTGGGGGATGAGATGGCTGGAGGAGGACAGGAAATAAAAAGAGGGTTAGAGGGAAACAGAGCTCATCGAACACTGTCGAGTCAGAATAAAGGATTTTATACCTTTATACAATGTGACCAAAATTCACTTTCTGAACTTTATTTTTCACTTTTTCTTCTCTGCATCACATTTTTCAACATCCAGCACTCATTTCCTTCCGTACCTGTAGCTTGTGTCCCGACCAGTGGCGTGCTGGCTGTGTCGTCGTGCAGAGCGATGACCTTCACGGTGTATTCAGTGCCGGGTTGCAGACCGTAGATGGTCGTAGACTCAGCATCTCCTCGGGGAGCAGGACGCAGCTCTCTCTCACCCTCCTCCGGACTTGAATACATGACCCGGTAAGACGTCACGATTCCCTCAGGACTGTCCCAGGTGATCCGCAGCGAGGTGGAGTCGATGTCTGAGAAGGTCAGGTCCTTGGGACGGTCTACATCTAAAAAGGTGATGGGAGCAGAGAGAAGGGGTGGCAAGGTTAGAGAAGTAGAAGGAGAGGATGTTTTTCCAATTTTGGCAAACAATATTTCACAAATATCTCTGTAGAAAGCAATCCCTTACTTGTTATAGCATTCACCACCAGTGGAAGGCTCTCTCCATCTTGTCCAAGAGCATATACGCTCAAAACGTACTCCGCTGTGGGCATCAGTCCTGAGAAAGTAATCTCTGTCTGGTCTGGAAAAGAGAAGGACAAAGAAAGAGACATTAGAAGCCAGCACAATTTTAAATCTAACCAGGCTTTAAAATACTGACAAACACTTCATACCTGGAGCAACCACCTCAGTGAAAGACTGTCCCTGTCCATTTCTGGGGACCCCGGTCACCCTGTATCCCTTGATTGGGCCCTGGGCGGGGCTCCACTTCACTGTGACGCTGTTGTCCTTCACGTCCATCACCTCCATCTCAGAGGGAGAGTCGACGCCTAGGAGAGGAGGACGGAGAGATGAAGAGGAGAAAGCTGTGAGTGGAATGGAAACATGAGGGGGGCAGGAGAATCACAAGAAAGTGGTGACTGTGTTTTGTCTCTGGGTGTGTGTGTACCTGTCTTGTGCATGACATAGATTGGAGTGCTGGAGGCGGGGCTGTCTCCTCTACCAGTCACAGCATAGACGGTGACAGTGTAGTCAGTACCAGGCCTCAGGTTATTGATTGTGGCAGTGGACTGAGAGCCGGGCACTGTGAACTCCTTAGGATTACTGTGACCCCCTGGATAGAGAACGATAATGTGATAAATGTTAGAGAAACCAATATTTGAATACTCAATAGACTGATGAACGGACCAAACACAACATTTCCACAATAAATGAACACTGTATGAACTAGAAAAAGAAAAGAAATACAAAAAAACAAACTCACCGGACTCTCCGTGAGTGACCCTGTAGTAGCGGACGGTGACAGGTGGGGCGTCCCAGCGGACGGTGATGCTGGTGGGGGAGGAGTCCAGCACTTCCAGGTCAGTGGGAGCATCAGAGACTACAGAGAGAGTGAAGAGCCAGAAACAAAAAGATAAATAAACATGATAACATGGTGAGCAACTGGAGGAAATCCAGTATGAAATCAGGATTTCGTACTTGTCTTCTGTTTCCCGTTGAGCGGCAGGCTCTCCTGGGTCCCGCTCACTGCGAAGATGTTAACCAGGTACTCTGTGTCTGCAGTGAGTCCCGTCAGAGTGAAGTGGTTCCTGGATGGGGGCAGCCGCTCGTCCTTGGTCCTGCCGCCGCTGACCATCTGGTAACGCATACGGTAGCCGGTGATTTTGCTCTGGGGGGCGAGCCAGTGGATGGTGAAGGAGTTGGTGAAGATCTCAGAGAAACGCAGGCCGACTGGTGAATCCAGGGCTGAAAAAGGTTGGGAGATACAGAGAAGGATACATGAAGGTCCAGGAAAAAAATCTTTGATCATAAAAGACAAAACATGTTTTGAAAAGATCACCTAAATACTCAAATTTACTGCATCTGTGCTTTCTGATACCCATTTCTGGACTTATTTACCATTGCTGTTAAATGAGATCATGTTGGACTCACCTGTTTTCTGGGTACCGACGACGGGCGAGCTCTCTCTCTCCTCATACACACACACCACGCTCACCAGATACTCTGTGTTAGGCAGCAAGTCTGTGGAGAGGGAAAAAGACATAAATACAATAGATCTGCCAATTGATTAAAATAGCTAATCGCGATTAATCGCAAAATATTCGCACATTTTTTAATCTGTTGAAAATGTACCTTGAAGGGAAATTTCTCAAGTACTCTTATCAACACGGGAGTTGATAAATATGCTGCTTTATGCACATGTCATCCAGAAACCCTCACAGGTACTGCATTTAGCATAAAAGTATGCTCAAATCAGAACATGGCAAACTGCAGCCCAACAGGCAACAACAGCTGTCAGTGTGTCAGTGTGCTGACTTGACTATGACTTGCCCCAAACTGCATGTGATGATCATAAAGTGGGCATGTCTGTAAAGGGGAGACTCGTGGGTACCCAGAGAACCCATTTTCATTCACATATCTTGAGGTCAGAGGTCAAGGGACCCCTTTGAAAATGGCCATGCCAGTTTTTCCTCGCCAAAATTTAGCGCAAATTTGGAAGCGTTATTTAGCCTCCTTCCCGACATGATAGTATGACACGGTCGGTACCAATGGATTCCTTTTCATATGATGCCAGTATCTTTAATGCGTTATCATCGCATTAACTTTGACAGCCCCAAAATATAGTTGTTTGTGTGTCTTTGTGTTGTTTGTGTGTCTTTGTGTTGTTTGTGTGTCTTTGTGTTGTTTGTGTGTCTGTGTTGTTTGTGTGTCTTTGTGTTGTTTGTGTGTCTTTGTTTTGCTCTAACTTACTCCTCAGCACCACGTTGTTACTCCGGCCGTCTGCGCTGGTTTCTGTAATGTCATCTTCATCGTCAATGGGATGATACCTGAATAACAACGAGGAGTCATTTTGTGTTATGTTTTTGTTACATGTACTAAAACCAGTGTGTCTTCAAGATAACATCTGAATCAGGAATAACTGAATACTGAGCTTTAAGAACAGTTGTTGGTTTTCTTTCTCGTACCTGATGAAGAAGTTGTCGATGCCGGCGGTGTTGGGGACATTGGGAGCGACCCAGGTGACCTCCATACTGTCTGATCCAACCTTTCCAAAGCCCAAATCAGTGGGTGCTGGTACAGCTATTGAAACGAGAGAGCAGAATGTACTTTGTTATTGCTCGAGTAAAAAAAGTAGCCAGATAATAATTATTTAAAAGAGTGATGAGGCAAATAAGGGGAGAAAATAGAATGCAATGACTGAAAGAGGAAAGTATTCACACTGGCATCTATTTAAGGGAAGAGTGTGTGTTTTGTGTGTGTGTCCGTGTTAATCCATCTGAAGTTTTACGACATCTTAAAAGTGAGAAAACAAGCCGTGTTTGCATTGGGGGGCAAAATGAGCCTCAGTATGATTAAACGCCGCAACTAAAACCAGATGGTCCTCACATACACACACAGACAGAGAAGGATTATTAAGCTGACAACACAGCATGCTGTGCAATTACATCAGCAACTTAAAAGGGTTTGCCTTGAAGAGTAATGTCTCAGGGTTAACAAGAACCTTATTACATTACATAACTCAGCACACACACTGTGATTTGTGACGCCCACGCTGGGCATCTCAAGTAACGCCATCTATCTTCCTACAGGAGAGTTTTCACAGTATTCTTTTGTGTAACTGTATGTACTGTTAAGGATAGTAGTAGTAAAGGAAGTGTTTTTGGTTCAGTGGATCTTACAGGTGTGCTGAGTGACTGTGGTGGGCTCGCTCTCGCCATTCTCCGTCACGGTGATCACGCTGATGTCGTAGTCGATGCCGGGTTCCAGTCCGTAGACAGTGTAATGGCCGGTCGTTGGCAGAACCGTGTCTTCAAAGATGGGTATGGTCTCGCCGGCTGCCACCACCGTGATCCTGTAACCGGTGATGGCCGTGGTGTTGAGCGGCGACCAGCTGAGACTGATAGTGGTGTCGCTCACGTCCTTGAAGGTGAGGTCGGTCAGCTGTGGGACTTCTGGGTAGGTGGAGGGAGGATTGGAGGCGAATGGTGTGGTGGAAGAAGAGAGAAGACAACAGAAAAACACACCAAACAAACAAAAGGCAAAGGTGGAAGAGAAGGAAAGGGGTTGGACACAAGGGCCAGAAAGAGGAAGTGGTTAATGCCTGCTTCCAGTAGGGTGAGATACTCAACATATCACACCAATGGAAGAGCTAATGCAAGGCTGCTTTTCCTGGTATATATAAGCATCTGGTGAGGTTTCATCTGTTATTCAATGAAGCGTCTCCAGTGAATATTATTAATATATACACAGGTAATACAGCATTAGTGTTAGAGCAGTGATGCTGACTAGTATCTGTTAAATGTTGAAAGCTAATGTGTTATTTTTAAAATATTAACTTTCAACATAATATATTAATTAAAAAATGGGGACATTTTGCTCTTACCTGTTCTAACAAAATGATCATGAGAATCAGGCCAAACACCCTGATATGTTCAAACCCCGGGACTATATCTCACTCACCTGGTGTAATGATGGTTGATATGGGAGTGCTCTCCATATCATCCTTGACAGTAACAACACTGACGTTGTATTCCACTCCTGGACTGAGATTATCCAGGGTGCAGGAGTTCTGACCCGCCTCCACGAACTCCTCCACGCTGTTTCCTTGCTGTCCGTTGGTGGGAGCGCATGTCACTCTGTAGCCGGTGATGTCTTGGAGAGAGAGAGAGAGAGAGAGAAACTAGAATTACCGCCTTGCGGTTGTATGCCTCCGGCAACCGTCTGTCCAAAATGTCATCACTTCATCATTTTATCCTGTTAGACATTTGTGGGAAATTGTCATAATTAGCATATGAATTCTTGAGTTATGTCCAAAAATGTGTTTTGAGAGGTCACAGTGACCTTTTGACCTTCGACTACCAAAACCTGATCAGTTCATCGTTGAGTCCAAGTGGACGTTTGTGCCGAATTTGAAGAAATTAGCTCAAGGTTCGGTTTTGCATCCCGAGTGTGTACCTGGTGTAGCGGCCCCGTTCCACTGGACGATGAGCTCTCCGGTGCCGGGGTTAGACTCCAGGTTGAGATCAGTAGGAGGAGACAGAGCTGCAGAGGAAGAAGAAAAAGAGCAGTCAGAGGAGAAGGAAAGGGTAAATATTCATAAAGAAGAGACATAAAGGAGGACAGAGAAAACAGAAGACAAGAATAAAAAAGGTTTATTCTTACGTGTGATCACCCGGCGTGTGACCGGGGTTCCCTGCTCGTGGCCGTTTATAACCGGCTGGACGCTGTAGGTGTACTCCACTCCCGGAGTCAGACCAGAAACGTAAATACTTCCCGAGTCAGAGGTCACATCTCTGGGGGCTTCTCCGCCCTGACTAGGACGTACCGTCAGCTGGAAGATAAATGCACACAGTGTGAGAGAGATGGCAGAGATTGGGGGGGTACAGGAGGTAAAGGTCAGAGGTCAACGTTTTCCCAAGAACATGGAAGCCAGCAGAACATTCTCATCTCTGGTGTGACATATTCGGACCAATCACATTTTAACCCCGAGGTCTTCGGTTCCCATGTTATCTAACTCCAATGGGGCCAACGAACTAAACCAAGACTAACTGGAATGTGCTTTTCACAGCAGGAAGGAAACAATCTGAAGACAATACAGTTGTTCATTTTAAGGGGCAGAATGGGGAGCATCAGATTTATGAATATGTGGGTGGGTGATGGGGGATAATATATGTTATGTATTAGCAGTGAGTATACCTTGTATCCAATGTGGGGAACTGGAGTCCAGGAGATTACGATGGAGGTGTCGGTCACATCAGTGCTGAACTGAGGAGCGTTGCCCATTGGCGGGTCTGCAAACACACAGAGAGGAAAAGTGTGTTGTGATTAGTTTTTGTCTCGTAGTATGTCAAGACATACGTGAGAAGATTTACATATGACTGCATGCATATTCACAAGATTGCACCTATCTTTCTGTATCAATAACGCCAGCGTCCTCTACTCATGTTAAATAACCGATTTTGGTTTTCGAGGTTAGTAGTCCTACATACAATGCATCGGTTGCACTTTATTTAACTGTAACAATGCCCACATGTATTGTCCCTGTGAAATAGACAAAAAAATAAGACATTCCCTCAAAATAGCTTATTTCAGATCAGATTTTCGGAGAAATTTGTGTTGGTATGTGGATGACGTAATTGTGTATCATGATATCTCAATATATTATTTCATCACGATACGATTCCATTTGAAAGACGATAAATCATCATACTGAATTATCGCCCAGCCCTATATGTAACATGACACTTTAAAAATCGCTGAATAATAAAGTCGTACCCTCACTTTGTCAAACAAATATTATATTATAATCATTATATCAGTCCAACCCTAATCTAAACTCCAAAACACATGCAGCCTTTAAGCAAATATACAGGGGCTTCATACTCATTTGTGTATACATCAGACACTCACTAGTGGTAAACACAGCGCTCTCTCCTTCACTCAGTGTATTGTCTTGCTCTGCGTGCAGCGTGGCGGTGTACTCGGTGTTGGGCCTCAGGTTGAGGAGGGTGTACTGAGTGAGGCGGGTGGGCAGGCGCAGCTGCTTGGGGTTAGAGCCCTCCACGGTGAGGAAGAGACGGTAGCCGCTGATTTTGGCACGAGGGGCGTACCACATCATCACAGCGCTGTCCTCAGTCACGTTGGTGAAGTGGATGTCGGTGGGAGCATCAGGCTCTAAAAAGAGAGATGTCAATAAACACGGTTAGATGTGGACAGTTTGATTTAGGTTGTGAGGACCATACCAGAGGTTTCACATGTTCTCGCTCATTATGTAAAAGTCACCTATATTATACATTACAGACCATGTTCCAGGTCCGAGGGTGTCCGTCATACTCACTAGTGGTTTGCTCCCCAATAAGTGGTAAACTCTCCTCTCCGTTGTGAATGGTGTAGATGTTGAAGCGGTACAGCGTTCCAGGCTGCAGGTGGGACACTTCGATGTAGGAGTTTTGACTGACCGGCAGAGTCATCTCCCTCTGCGGAGATCCAGACTCATCGACGGGGAGGGCGGTGACCCGGTAACCCGAGACGTCGCTGGCTGGGCCGGACCAGGTCAGAACGATTTTCTTATCGGACACCTCGAAGAACTGCAGGTCTGTAGGAGAAGAAACTTCTTCTGTGGATAGAAAAAAAAACATACAATTACAATCTGTATTCTTTAATATCTATTAAGATGAACGTACTCCTCACAGTGTTTACTGTGGAACAGAAAAGCTGATGCCTCTTACATCATATTTTAAATATTAGCTGCTAAAAAAGGCAAGGTATGTGAAAATCCAATTCAATTCCATGATCTCACGGCTGTTTTCATCTTGCAGGTGATTAAAATAACAAAACTCTTTGATACGTCATTTAATGCATTTGCATGTTGCAGATCATCAAAGCCCACACTGGTTTATATATATACATAAGCATATTATATGTGTTGTGTGTAACACAATTTCTACAAGGGAAGTCCAAAATCATTGCACTGCTTCATATTTTTGGACAGACTGGATGGCAGGATACACACCAACATCTTTAAATAGTAAACAGCTGTGAAGAAGAGTTGGACAGAGAAAAAGAGAGATGTTTGTGTTGACGGGACGTTAAGGAGAGGTAAGAGAATAAAGAAAAACCAAAGGTCAAGATGATTAAATGGGGATGTCTGGACCGATGAACCTTTTGTCATTCTGTACCTTGATATACTTAAGTGTAGACTCAAAGTTCAAGGTAACTCAACTACTAGTACTACGCTTTGCTCTGGATGTTTCCATTGTTTCCCAAAGGGCAGAGCCCTGGTGCCTCACAGCCTCCTACACATCGCTCTAATTTTACACCTCGCTGCTGCACTCACAGTTCAGATTATTTGCACTTTAAACCTGTTCACTGCCAACTTATAAAAATACAAATAAAAGTCATGCATCACATTTTTTCTTTACTGAAGTAGAAGTACGAAAGTAATGGCATCAAAATATTCTTACTTGTATCAACAGTAAAAGTAGTCATTATGCAGAATGGCCCATTTCAGTATAATATAGATTATATTACTGTAATATAATTATTGATTCATTAATGTGTCACTTTAATGTTGAAGCTGGTAAAGGTGGAGATAATGTTAACTACTTTATACTGCTGTGTGGCTCAATCTATAACAATACATCAGATATTATATGTTGATAAGATGTATTAATAATCTGAAGCTGTGAACTAACAAGCAACTGAATTTGTCAAATAAATGTAGTGATGTACAAAGTTCAATATTTGCCTCTGAAACGTAGAGGAGTAGGAGTACGAAGTCACATAAATGGAAATACTCAAGTACAGTACTTGACTAGATGTACTTTTCACCATTGGTCATAGTTTACATCTACAGAGAGGGATTCACTCGTCTGTCCGAAGATGGCGGCACACGCTCTCAACTAGGTCATGCATCTTTATTCCATCACATGGACGGTACAAACAAGCACACGCACACACACACACACACACACACACACACACTTTTCCAGCATCTGCTCAACTGGCCCAACAGCATGTTCGACCTGGCAGACTGAACAGTTTTACATAACTCTAAAGTCAAGCAGAATGAGAGTTCAACAGCTGTGAACTCAATGACTTCACTTTCCATTGAAAAACGTTTCACTTCTAGTATTAACAATTGGAAACTTCGACATAGATCAGTGACTGGGCCACAGGACGACTTGCAGGGCTCCGGAGGGGGATCCCTCATGACAAGAGCAATAAGTCAAATTCATATGAACGTACAGCAGAGCAAATGATCAGACGATGATATTTAAGGATCAAAAATTACCTCATAAATCACCTTTGGTCTAAATCCTTGTCAAAGTTGTGGATGCTTTCAAAGTGGCAGCACTTTTCTCCCAAGAGATGCATTTTAATTTCTTGTAAGTCACCTTTTTTAAAACCAATACTAGACCAAAACAATTGTTTTGGTAAATATTAGCCCTTACACCTTCCTAGGTATGCATACAGTGGCTCTTTAGAGGATGCACAAGTACACAGACAACGGTTAGAGCTGCTTGTAGAGATCAAAACAAAAATCCCAAGCAACTAAAAGCTGAATATACACATATGGAAGTGTGGACTTTAAAAGGAGCAATATGCAGCACTGACAGCTAGCGTTTAAAATGGGTAACAGCAGCTCAAACTCAAAACATTGGAGCCGTGGCCCGTCCGCTCCTACATATCGTGGTCATTTTAAGACTTATCACAGTAAATATATTACATATTGGTCCTTTAAAGAAGAAAAAAAGACCCAAATATTAAGGACTGCGTCTCCAGGAATCCATCCAACTGGTCTTAACTTGGCCCGACGCTCTCTTTCACGCTCTCTCTCACACACCCAAACACACACAGAAAAAGCAGGCTGACTGAGTCAACCTTTCCAAACAGCAGTTAAGTCCCCTTTGTTTTACCTGGCAGTGGATCTCCAGCGGTGGTGACCTGTACAAAGATGGGCTCACTCTCCAGGTTTTCCTCCACAGCGTAGATACTGATGTTGTACAACTTCCCGGGTCGAAGGTCACTCAGGGTCACAGACGTCGCCGTGTCGGGGAGAGTCAGCTCCGTGCTTTCGCCTTCTAACGACGGCGTGTAGACGACGCGATAGCCTGCAAGGAGGAAGAGACCGTAGGGTTCATTTGGCGTACTGCACAGTGATAGATTTTGTCTGTGAAGTGTGTCATACAGTAGCATACCAGTGATGGGAGCCAGTGGTTTTTCCCAGCTGATCACCATGGACGTTTCTCCCACCTCCTCCACATCATGCTCAACGGGAGCATCAGGTGCTACGGAACAAATGGGGTGTCAGTGTGAGAAGGAAAATTACAACCGCTGAGTTTTGTTTTTTTTACCACGTCAGCTAATTTATAGTCTCTGGCACATGTTCATTAGGCCGCTTGCAGCTCTGGGATTCAAGACAACATTTCAGTCTAGCAGCTGTGATTTTTGTGAGAACTATAAAGAACTTCAGAGAAGAGAGACGGGAATCTAAAATGGGAGAAAGTGTGTAGATGTGCCGACTAACCGGTGGTTTGAGAAGTAGTCAGAATGAGGTGGTCCTCTCCGCCAGCTGTCACCTCATAGACGTTAACAGTGTACTTCCTCCCAGGTAGAAGCTCATTGATGTTCACTGAGGTAGCTGTATGGGGCAGGTCTGATAGGAAAACAAATATTATATATGAACACATTGGTTTTCATGCATTAGAATATTTTAAAGCAGCTAAAATCACTTTTAATTACTGTCAAATTAAAAGTACTCTGCCATGGTAAAATGTCCATTATTTTGAAATCAGGTCAAAATACAATGCACAATATGTTTGCTCCATTCATACAAAACCCGACTGTATTTTGTATTCATGTTTGAATATGTGTATACATCTGCTCTTACCTAGCACCAGGGGCTGTCCCGTTCCCTGTCCTTGCTCACTGAGCTCATACTCCACTCTAAAACCAGAAACCGTGTCGGAGGCGGAAACCCAGGAGATGACAAAGCTGCTGGAGGTAATTTCGGTCACCGACTCTGAGATGTCGACCACAGGAGGTAGTTGGGTGGTCTCGCCTTGTGATGTCGCCACTGCAGGAGAAACAGAGAAAGACAGAGATGGAAAAATGAGAGAGTTGGCTACTTGCTTCCTCTGAGATCAGAACTCACAACCCTGCCCAGGAAAACTCTTCTTGTGACCTACATATGTGACGTCTTTCTCTCTCGGAGCACTTTTTAAATCTCAGTGAGGAGTTCCCGGTTAATTAAAAGTTAAAATGAGGAGTTCCTGGTTAAATAAGGAGCCAAACAGAACAAAAATACCAACCCCTAAACCGGCTTGCATTGAAAAGGTAGCCAAATATAACTGTCAATACTGGTTAAACAGCGATGGGGAAACTCAGCCTCAACTCACGTGATCCATAATTGGTGGTGAAGTCAAAGCGCGTGACCTCTTGGCGTCCGAACCGCAACACGCTGATTAGCTGACCCTCGTAGGTGATGCCCGGCTTCAGACCGGAGATGGTGTAGGAGTTCAGATGGCCAGGGATCATCACCTCCCTCCATGGGTTGTTAGTGTTTTTCTGTAGAATGTGATGAAGGATGTTAGAAAAAAGAAAGAGAAGAGGCATCGTTTGTTTGTTGAACTGTGAAGCTCAATCAGAAAACTCACCACTTTCCATTTGAGGATGTACTGGGTGATGTGAGCAGACTGGGGGGCGTTCCACTGAATGGGGTGGGAGTTGGGTTGGTTTGCAGATTCAGTTATGATCACCTGGACGGGACGGCTACCACCTGACAGAGAGACAGAACAAAGACAGAGGGATGAGCAGTTATACAACATAGACAAGTATTGTAGAGCAAAGATATCATCAATGTTTCGACGCTTCGACCATGGTCATGGTAATCGACCTCCAAATCAGTATTCAAATGCTTTTTTTGTTTTATATGCAAGTATGTAATAATAAAGTATAAATCCCCAAATAGCTCATGAAATCAGGAATAATCCCACAACATTATTCATTATTTATATATTCAACATTAATTCATGTTAATTATTCTCAGACAAAAATCGCTGTCTGTTGTGTGTAAAGGTGTGTGTGTGTGTGTGTGTGTGTATAGTAATGTGGCGGCGGCGGCACTGTCCTGGGCACAGAGGAGATGGAGACAGACAGAGAGAAGAACATCGACGCGAAGCTTCGAATACCTTCAAATATTTCTCACCAAAGCCCGAAAAATGGTATTCGGGACAGCCCTTTTGTGCACAGACTTAACAGATAGGAGGAGGCATTTTCAATGTTGGAAATACCTTAACTTTGACACAAAACCTAACATGGCGAGATACTGGCTTCTTCTACAATCGGAGAAGTTTCAGAAACTTAAAGTTTTACGTAACCCGCCTTAACGGCGAATGGGTATCAGTGAGTGTGCAGCAGTATTTCCCTGACAGAACACAGAAAGAGGGAAAACTAGCACGTCCCTGTGAGATTCCAGCCCAGATTTCAACAGCTGGAAGGGGAGAAGACTTTTACTCTACTTTCTCTTCTCTATTTCATCACATTTTCTAACATTCCCTGTTCTCTTGGACAGACTTCTTCTGCTTCAAGATAAGTTCATTTGTAAAAGAGCAGCCTTTCGAGGGGACTTTACGAATAAAAAGTGCAAATATAGTGGACTAATTTCACAGTGGAAAGCGTTAATGTTAACGGCGTTAATGTTCTTGATTCCCTCGTAATTTTTCCTAACAGACTCCTTTAATCTCCCATATCTAACCTCAGTTAGGAGTTCTCCACTTTTGAGATCACTGCAAACAGCAAACTGTCCTCAACCAAAGAAATTCTTAGTCAACAAACACATCGATTAGTTTAATCTACAGATCTGTGAATCTGAGTTTCTCCACAAAGAATCACACAAAAGCACCACTTTAAATCGGGTGTTTACCAGAGATGTGCTCATAGGTTTCTTGGAAATAAGTGATTCAGCATGAAAAAAGCAAAATAAAACGACTAATCGACCAAAGCAATCTTAGTCGACTTTATCTGAACAATCCGGTAATCTTCATAATAATGGGTTTTATCATGGAAACACTTCATGCGATGAACACTTGCAGAAGCATCACAGAAAGGTACGTGACAACGTTCTACAAACAACAAGCATCCAAGAGGAAAAATATGCTGAGACAACAAAAACCAGTTGGAAGCAATAAAGAAAGTGTGAGAAAACACCTTGTTAAAACGATACAGCCACACTTATAACACAAAATTGGGGAATTTATTGTGCTGTATGAGCCCCTTTCAGTCCTAGATATGCAGGCTTCGATGCTTAACTGAACTCCTCGAGTCTCGGTACACGCTGCCAAACGACCTTTAACAGCTGTCCCACGTCTACGCGTGTTTCCTTGGAAACCCCGTAGCTGACAGGAGCTCAAACATGTGTATTGTGTCATTACTGCATCTGACAGCACGCTGGATAAACTTCAGTTCTGTATTGCAGAAGTTGAATATAAAACAGGCTAAGCCGAGGAAGAAAAAAATGCAGTATCTTCACTGGATTTCGGAAATGAACAAAAAGGCTATCAAGTCATCTTTAATGTAAACAGAAGTCATGTGGCGAGCAGACCCCTGACATAAGCTGTGCTGATAGAAACTGGTAGCTTCTATAAAGAACTGAGGTTTTCTAACCACTTTTCCAAATAGCAGACCTGTAATCAAAGTTTCTGAGCAAGTGGCTCGGTTAACCAGAAGTTGCTAGCAGATACACAAACCTCAAAAACAATCTGGGACCAATTACTGCCTATTACAGACCCACAGGCCACTGGCGAGGGTAAGGGTTACATGGAATCAGATGTGGGACGCAAATGAAAACGGATGCACACTTGCAGTGGATAAACTGCATGCACACACGCGCACAATCCCCCAGCATTACGTGCACGCGCGTCCCCCTTTTTACTTTGCACACGCAGACACAACATTGATTCTCGATCTTCATACAGATGCAAAGCGAGGTGGTGATAAGGACCACAGCAAAGGGAAGTATTGTTGAGAGTCCTCCTGACCCCGAAAGATTAAAGATTAAACTACACTCCAGACAAGGAGAGATAAACGCAGACGGCAGAAAAGAAAACAACTTTTTTTTTTTGAAGATCGTATCGGTGCGGTGTTAAATCTGAGACTTGTGAAAACCCTTAAAAAAATCCCTCACTTCTTGGGTTTTCCATTTTTACCTTTTATGGTGTTCTCCCCAGTAAGCCAACTGGCTTGGAGTCTGGATTTGCCTCTTGCTGCCCTTAAATCTTAGCATGCTGTATTTTGTATGCCTATGCACACACACACACCCCCCACACACACACACACACATGGAGAGAGAGCAAGTTCACAGCTGGTTGCTATTACAGCCACTTACGGAGGAATAGTGCCCTACATTTTGTATCTCCCGTCAACCTGCTTCACACACAGCAAATAGTTCAAATGTTCCTTTATGACAGACTTGTTTCCACTAGCGAAGCTTCATTCATTTAAAAATGTAATAGCAAATCTATACCATCATAATACTGTACAAGTGCATCACTATTTTACCAAGAAGTAGCGGAAATGGGAATACATCTCATGTTGCTTTCCTCTGGGATGCCATGAGTAAACAACAAAGCCTGTGAAGGGACAAAGACCCTTAAAGTCAAGGCAAAACTGTGAGAAAGCTTTTCGTTTGGTAAAAAGTTGGTGTGCAGTGACGCCGTCTAGCCAAGCTGGGTTTCAAGTCAGCAGGGATGAGGTAACTTAACCATCAGGGCTGCATAATGCGTTGCGTAATGAAGCATGACTTTATTCTAAATGATACTTGCTAAAGGCTTAAACTGTAAGACACGAGGCTCAATTTAAAGTGATTGCTAAAATCCACCAAATTGAAAACTGTTGTTCAACAGGCTTTAAATGTGTTCACATGGTAGGTGTGTGTGTGTGTGTGTGTGTGTAGGGGGGTGGTGTATACACTGTGTTTTGTACAGCTGTGGCAACAGCACAGGGGATGTGCCACATGCTAGCAGGAACAAAGGCTCAGAGTAGGGGGTGTATCTGTAAAAGAGGAAGTCACACCCCCCCTCCCATCGCTGTCTGTTTCACATCAAAGTCAAGGGCCTCATTTTCAAGGTGACTTAAACAAATATGTTTCACTGCGGGATTCGGAGCGCAATTTGTAGAGTTGGCTCGTTTTACCATCACTGAACACGTCCTTACTCAGGATTAAATATCTAGTTTACATTCGCTACCAAAAATCATACAGGCATCCACCCGGCTGTGCTATTTAAAAAGACTCAAAGCCTCAACAACTTACTGACACTAAAATTAGATGAGTTGCCACCTCAGTCAACGGAATAAAAATAGTACCAGGGACTGAAACAGGATTAGGACCGGACTGTTTTTTTTCCGGAAAAAAAATGACCAGGTGGAAAAAGACGAAGAAACTCAAGATAGTAAGAGACCGACGGAACATTTACTCCATGAAGGTGTTATGTGATATGAATGAAATCAACATTGCAACACCGATGAAGGCCAGAAATGGCCGAAACATTTTGTTTTCTAGCCTTCTGTAGATAAATTGAGTTCTCGTCATTGTGTGCGACCCTCCTCTGTCATCAGTATAATAAGGTTAACACACTCCTTATTCTCAGCAGGGTGGAAACTGCAACATGAACCAGCAAAGCCTTTTACAACCAGATATGTCAAAGGCAAAATCTCTGCCCGTTGACAGATTTAAAAGTGTATTGTCTTACAGTATCACTACAGGGCTGGGCAATATGACGATATATATTGTCAGAATGATGTAAAAATGTCTATCGTATATATTTTTTCTATACCGTTTCTATCGTGATATAGGCTAGGCTTATATTTATTGAATTTTTTCCTCTAGAATTTCACTTAAAACTGTTAAGTTTACTTTGCACTCAAGTTCTTAAAGTGAGAACGTACTCAAGAAAACATGCTATAATGTGAGATATATCGTTATCAAGATATAAAATGACCTACATCAGGATAGAAGATTTTGTCCATATCGCCTAGCCCTACAGTATATCACAATGTACAGTATAATATAGGTAACATCTTACCAGGGTAGGACTGCTGGGGCTCGCAGCTGAGCTCTCCAATGCCGTTGCCATAGCAATAGCACTTGTACATGATTCCCTGGATGACTTTATCCCACGACTCTCCGATCTTATAGAAGGCTCTCGTCTCCGGCTCCTGGCACTGATCTGAGGACAAAGTCACATAAAAACCGGGTTATGCAACAGGTGGAAGTCTTTCAAACACATAAATACACAGAATTATCAAACAAATTAACTGCATTTTGGGCCATTAAATCAAATTAGTTGGTTGAGAGACTGAAGGACCAAATGGAGCAGCCTGTAAGATGCAAACCTGTGACATGGTAAACTCACCGATGGCATCACACTTCCAGCGACCACGCCCCTGTCCAAAGCAGGTACAGTTCATGGTGTAACCCTCCTCGTGTTGTTTGGTAAAGGTCATGTTCACCTCATAGGTCAGATTGTCCACGATACACTGGTCTGCAACACACACACACAGATATATAAGAACATGCAATGACGTGGAGGAGAAAATGTAAAATTAAGCTTCTACACTGCTTATGCACATCTGTTCTTCTGGACTGTGTGTGTCTGTGTGTGTGGGGGCTGGGTTATGTGTGATGCAGGTGCAACTGAAGCCCCATAAAGTGCAGGTGTGCAGCCTCCCTTTTGACCTTTTGGCAGGTGAGTGATTATATCAGCTGTGACCTTTCACCTCTTCACTCAGAGCATTCTAATATTACTCTCTAATTATTACCCCACACACACAGAAACAGACAGAAACACCACCACAACAGCACCTTTTCTTCCTCTATGTAACCTACTCTGTTAAACATACACACACACACACACACACACACACACACACACACACACACACACACACACACACCTTTAAGCTGGGAGTAAGCAAGACAGCTCCATTCTCCTCGGCCATTGCCGACGCAGGTGCATCGCATCATGTGACCCAGAACATCGTGCCGTTTGTCCCACTGGTCTCCCACGCGGTACATCACCCCTTCACTGGTCGTGCACACTTCTTCATGGGCTGAAACACACAGGACAAAACCAGTTACAAAAGCGCATGCTACATTAGTTGAACTCTAGTTGTGTTCTCGGAGTGACCACATATATCATACAAAGTTGTCAGTAACACAAGCAGTGCATACCAACAGACACAAACACACTATGATCTCCCTTGGAGATCACCGATTCTACCCTACAATTACTAGACAAGGCCGTAGAGGATGCAGCCACCGCAGAACACCTGTGTTCATACAAATGAGGAAGATTTTCCAGGATTGAAAGCCAGAAACAGCTGTCTCATGTCCTTGTGTGTATGAATGGCTGTGTGTGTTCGCCATATGTTCTCCGGTAATTACATGAGTGAGTTGTTTTTAATCAGGAAAGATAGAAAGTGTGTGAAGGTGGGTGGGACAGGCAGAGACCTGCATTTATGAATGTGTGTGTGTGTGAGGGAAAGAAAGTGCTTCCGCTTAAACTGCACGCCTGGTGTGAAAATGATTTCAGTAGTGAGAAAATGTGTGACTGTTGGACAGAGGTTCTTCACATTCCTGCTTATTTTAGTGCAAATTCCAGCTTCTTTTGTGAGTGTTGACCTAAATCCAAATTAAAGAAAGGAACACGGCTGCAGAGCTCACAAGGAAGCTCTCGGGTTTACAATGGTGGCTAAAACTACCATCTATTGTTGAAACAAACATGAGTCAGTTGCAGACTAAAGAGGAGCAGACAAAGCTGATATGCATGCATACCCACGCACATATCTGTTTAACTCTCCATGTAGGGTAGGGAGGTGGAGGAGGTGGAGATAAAGCGCAGACCTGCTGTCTTGTAGCTCAGCCAAGCCTCTTCTATGCCAGGCAGAATCTGGACCAGAGCCTGACCATGTGGTTCCTGGGAGTAAAGATCATGTGGACTTGGTTTGGTGGCTATGCACCAAGCTCGTGGCTTGGGGCAGAAGTAAAAAGGGGCTGGAGATTTTCAGGACATGGTTTAGAATAGTCAAGTACCTGGGCGGTGGTTTGAGATAGGCAGCGGCCAGGCCGGGGGCTCAAGCTAATTTAGGCATTTGAATGATCAGAGTAAAGGCTGGTGGACTACATGTAATCGTACGATTTTATATCATCATTCAAATCTTTTAAAAGCTGTGTGATACATTTAATATGCCAATATTTCTCAAAGTCAATTAATAAAATCCAGGATTCCTCTGAACTGTGTTGTTCATGTGTTACAACATTACAGCCCAGCATTATGTGCAAAACATATTTAATAGTCAATTATCTCTTGTGTTTAAAATGATTAGAAGCCATGTCTGGGTGTGTTTTCACCCCGGTTGTCTAGCTGGAGGTGATCTGGTGCTTCTCACTATTTAAAAATCAGTCTGTTCTCCAGGCAAGGAAAGTCTTTAGAGCTGCTTCTGCAATCTGTTCCAGTTGCAAAAGGGTAATCTAAGGTCTGGATGTGTTTGGCATTAACTCAACCTTGTTTTAAGATTCTACAATCGATCTCTTTAAAACCAGTCACTACTTTGTTATGGTAATGGGAACCACAGGTTTAATGACTGAAAGAGGCCATTTGAAAACTTAATGGCTGTTTGGACATTGCAGTCAACAGCCCAGGGAGCTACAACAATGTCCTCCAGGCAAGACAGGCTCAGAACTACCTGATAGCATGTTAACATACAAACACACCTGATAGTATGTAAGGAGACTGAGATGTAGAGGGAAAAAAAACAAGGATCTGGTGCCGACATACTGGGCTGCACTTGGGGAAGAGTTCTTGGTGCAAAGAGATTTTGAAGAGGGACTGATGTACAAGTAATTATGGTCATGTTTTTGAGTGTTGTTGATTTAATTTAATCATGTAAATGGTGCAGTTTGCATAATGGAGGTGGAGACCGTGGCCCTACCATCCCGAGAACACATGGCAGACACCAGATCAGCTGATCCAGCATCTTCCGGGAGGACTGCCACAGGTGGAGCAGAAGGGCCTCCAGACTATTACTGTTCTTTAAACGCCGCCATTAACATCTCAAGCACCGTGTTTGTTTTGACAACCCTGTGAAGCCATTAATGTCAATATCAAAGACCCCCTGCAGCTTTGACTGCTGGACTGAGTTTAACACAGACAACCCCGCTCTGACACCGGCTAAAGGGCATGAACGCTGTTTCCCCTCCTCCCCCCCTCTTTGACTGGGTGTTGTTAACAACAGGGTGTCGGCCCACAGGTGGGTCGCGGGACTGAAGGAGGCATAGAAAAAGAATTCAGAAGAAAATTATAGCTTTAAAAAAAGATGTAGAAATCAGTACAATCAATCCTCCCATTGCTTGCTAAGTACTAGTTAAGTTCATCGTCTATAGCACCATCCTTTGACTTCAGAGCAGAGCGAAACAAGTTTGAACTTCTTCAAGGATCTGTCATGCCACACTGCAAAAGATAATATAAGTTCTTATGAGACAAAATAAATCCAGCGCTTCCTTTTTCTGAGAATTCAAAGACTACTTTATCTCAGATACGTCCTATCGTAGATGTTTCCACAGACTGCTGCCAGCCAGACTATTCCATCTTTTACTTGGATGCAGACAGAAGGAAGAAGGATGTTTTATTTAAATCCTATTCGTACTACATCGGACTGCACTCAAATCACACTAGATTCAAGGAATAAGATAGACCTCAAGTGTTCCTCTAAAAGTATGTTTAAAGCATCAATAATAAAACAATACATCAACATGCATTCGCCTGATATCCGAATAACTCCTCTAGATGATCGTAGTTTGTACTCCTTGTTGGTGTCATCATTACCATTTCATTACTCCTTCACAGACATTAGTGCAGTGTCAGTGACCCCCCGGTGTTTCAGCCTCTTTTGTTACCCATGGAGACCTAATTGACACCTAAACAACACATTTCTAACAAGGCAGAGACTTCGTGTGAATTTGGCTACACTATCAATTAAGGTGTGAGAACTGTAAATTAGATGATGTCTGCGCCATCAGCCCTGACTCCCTCTTAACATCACTCTGATAATGGCTTTTATGTTAATTAAATTACGTCACCCGTCAAATCTTTTCATCGTCAAAGGCCATGTTAACTCGTGGGCGGAGATACATTTTACTTAAGTCAGGGAGGGACATTGCAATTATCCGTGCTAATCACGTTAGTGGCCCCCGCGGCTTGCAGACTTTACTGACTTGACTTGCAGACAAATATTTTTAAACTGATGTGCGTGAAAAAGAGCTTTTTTTAATGACATTGTGGCCTAAATCTGCTTCCAGTACCACACAACTTCAAACAACACCACCATCTCCGGCCTAACTCTGTCCACTTCCTTTTCTCCATCACACACACACACACATAATTACTTACCAGCCATGGGACAGAACCCAAAGCGCTGTTCTCCATCGTAGTCTGTTGTGGTGCCGCACCACTTCATGCCATCTCTACGACCATCTGCAGTACAGTCGGTGTAGTTTCGGCCATTATAGAGGTAGGGGAACTGGCACAGAGCGCCGTTAGAATTACCGCCTCGTGTTGCCACCATTACTGTTAAAAGAAAAACACAACCGTATCAATACATCTCCTGTTTTAAACAAGATACGTTTCTACCAAGGATAATCACACACTTCAGATATGATGCAGTTGCATGTTGAGGCACTTGTGGGGTTTTGTTTTAAACAAGTCAGTAAACTCAGCTATTTCTTTAAAGAGATGTGGACTCATTTAGCTGACATTAATATTACATTAGTCATATACTGCTGAATCATTTTCACAAATACTTGGGTCTTTCTTCTGACAACATAACAAAACGTTTTGAATCGTTTATCCCTCGACAACTATCAATTTCACATCAAAGTTCCTATGTGGTTAAACACATCTGCTCACCATTCTTCTCTGTACAGAAAGAATATTTCTGGTCCGTCTCATAGTCAGAGGAGGTGGAACACCAGAGCTGTCCGTCGCTGCGTCCATCAGAGATACAGGAGTGGTAGGTCTTCCCCTTGTAGACGAAGGGGAACACACAGGGCTGACCTCCAGAGTTACCGCCGTACACAGGAGCCGGTCCGTCTGCGTGAAGACAGGAACACACACAAATATAGTAAGTTAGGGCCAAAATCTTCTATCCCAATGTAGGTCATTTCATATCTCGATAACGCTATATATCACAATATAGCATGTTTTCTGGTAATTCAAAGAATAATCTACATTGAACAAACACATGGTAAAGACCATTTTTGTATAGAAATGAAAAGTAATGATTATTTTACTGTTTAATTAAGGACTTTAGTGAAAAATAAACAACAGTTTCAATGAAACTATAGAGCTATCGTGTCAGATTTTCTCCGAAATTTGAGTTAGTACATGCTTGTTATTAGCAATTTAGACGTATCGCGACATCTCGATATATGATTTCATCACAATATGTTTCGTTTGTAAGACGAGCTGTGCTGTGAAGTAGTAAAGACAAAAGGACCATCTCTTACCCCACTGTTCACAGCTGACTCCATTGCCAAGACAGGTACAGATCATCTGCTTGGTTCCCTGAGTCTTCATCCAGCGCTGGCCGATGTGGTATGAAAGTCCAGCATCTGTCCGGCAGGGTCCGTCCTGGGCAACCTCATGCACACCGGCTGGCTGGTAGACCGCTGGCTGGATGTTAGTGATCACACGAGAGCCAGTGCCTGGAACGCAACATATCCAGGTCAGAGCGATATCACATTAAAGCTTCCCAAATGAAACGTGACGTGTTAGGTGATGATGTAGCTAAAACATGAAAATGAAACTTAATAAAAAACACAAGCATGCAAGGTTTGTACATGACTTCATGTCACATATGTGTGTTATACTGTAAAACATCTGCCGTTCATTTAGACTCAAAGAGGACTGCTCTGGATTATCAATGATTATGTTCCATTGGACTTTTTTTACTGTCCCTGAGTCACGATGAGCACATGTTCCTGTCTCACACCCAATAATCACTTCAAGCCACTTCGGGCACATTTCTCCCGCTAACTCTCCCATGCTTCGTCTCCCTGTTCCCCGTCTCTCTTTCTCATGAGGTCATGGTCATGTGTTACAAGACACGTCTTTCTCACTTCAACACTTGGCACTTCTTATCACTCCCTCCTCACAGCATCTGTCTCTGGTATACATTCTTCCCTCCACGCAGAGAGAAAAGGAGGGACGGGGATATCATCATTCATTTCTCACCCAGGCCAGTGGTGTGAAGGGAAGCATGTCGCTCACACTTCCACTCCCCTCGGCCGTTCCCGGTGCACAGACACTGGAGCGAGTGGCCTCGGTCGTCCGTCTTGGTCCACGTGTCACCAATACGGTAGGAGGTCAGAGTATCCTGGTCGTTACAGCGATCTAGGAGAGAAGGAATTCATTAGAAATAGATGGAAACTGTGAGACAGCAATGTGGACCTTCTGGGTGGGAAGCATGGTGAAACCTTTATGCTAATGTGCAGAGTGGATGTTTAAAAGTCTGCAGTGGTTCTGTGAGGAGGAATTCCTCCTGGCCACCAGCTGCTAACATGTTTGTGCCTTGAGACGTTGTTGATATCTTGTTGAACACATGAATGATAACAATTCATTGATAACCTCCACTGCTAAAAAACGTCCAAGGCCACCCTGAAGTCTCACATGTGACAACAAGCCATCAGGGAATAACATTAATTCTCATCCATTACATCAGCCAGCATCATTAAGGATGTTAAGTTAACGATTCTAATTGGAAACACAACTGGGAAACATTTCCTCCACAGCCTGTTAAAATCTCACAACACAAGATATACACTCATTTGCCTTTAGCTCTGCCAGTAAGGCCAGAAGAGTATCTGTGCGGCGCTCCATGAGGATTAAGCTGATATGTGTGGTGACACATGTGACTAGTTCAAAAACAGCAGCAGTTAATTTAATGTTCTGCTTTGTGCGGCTCTAAATGACCCACTTTTTCCTGTCAAGTAGAGTTACATTTGTATAGATGGGAGATACACAAAAGGAGAAGTCTTGAAAACAAAATGACAAGCATGAAAGCAATATGACAAGAAAATCTTTCAACGCTTGAATTCTTTGGAAGTTGTGATGTCATTGTGATGCTGCTGCTGTGGAAAAAGGAAATATACAAAAACTGGGGAGGTGACAGTTCGACAGATAGAAGAAATAAATAAAGAAAAGGTTTCTTACTTCTGGAGGTGCATGTGATACGTCCACTTCCCTCTCCAATACAGGTGCAGTCCACCACCATCCATCCCTGGTACGGCTTCTCCCACGTCTCCCCGACAACGTAGGATGTTCCTGCCGTGTTGTCATAGCAACGCTCGGCTGCAGGAAACAGACTCATGAGCTACTAAATCAACTTTTTTCACCTTTTTCCACAAAACATTCAATAGAGAAATATTCTAAACATTAAGTTTATTCATTAACTTACTGTAAAACAAAGATAATGAATAATACATAATACTGATAATCCATCATTCCCACTAGGTAAACACAGTCTGTTAGTCAGTGGCTGTCTGAATGACTCACCGACGGGTTTGCAGGTCCACTCTCCCTTGCCGTTACCCAGACAGACACACTCCAACATGTAGCCTCCTGTCTCGTGGGGTCTCCTCCAGGTGTCTCCGATCTTATATGAAGCCCCACCCTCATGACAGCGGTCTGCATAGACAGAAGGAAAAAAAAGGATGATGATATTAGAGAGGGGTCGATATGCATGGGAGTGTTTGCACAGAGAGAAAGCGAAGGAAAAGAAACACACGCTCAGACATTTCTCCCATTATCTAACCACCCGGTTAACTGCTAACAGCTGCACAGCTCCAGTTGCTAATCAGCTGTGGAGAATATGGAGATTAACCAGTTTACTGGCATCGGTCTGGCAGACCAGGATATGCAACAGAAACACATGAGCTAGGATGTGTGGTCTGGGGTTAGAACAGCTTAATGGCAGCTCCTTGTAGAGCTGAAAACACACACTTACTGGCGATGGTGCAGCTGATCTTTCCCCTTCCTGACCCAATACAGGTACAGTCCCAGATCATGTTGTCCTTGGGTCTCTCATAGGTTTCTCCCACAGTGTAGGACTGCTGGTTGATCTTATCGAAGCATGTTTCCTCTGCTGCAGGGAGAAAACAACAGAAAATAGGTGTGTGTTTTGTTAAAAGGATGAGGGAAATGAAGATGGACTGAAAAAAATGAGATCAATACACACAAACTAACCTTCGGGTTTGCTTTTACACTTGATGCCAGCGACTCCATGGCACGTGCAGACCAGAGTGCTGCCCAAATATGGCCGTTCCCACTGGTCATTAATACCGTAGAACTGGCCGTTCTCTATACAACCATCTGACAGGAGAAAATAAAAAGTGAATACAGCTGATGAGACTTTGGAACAAGTTGGAATCAGGCAGCAGGAGGTTAAATCCAACACACCCCTCCCTACATTCAAACACATACAGTAGAGCGAAGGGAAAATGTGTGTGAGAGAGAGAAAACACACTCCACCCTCACACACAAACACTGTACCTGCTTATAATGTCCTTTTTTCAAAGTGGAAAGACAAATGAAGCCACTGGAAAATGGTCTAGCCCTGAGCATAACTACAAAACATGCTTTCTTTTTGTTTTACACCAAAATAAGCAAAACTTAAATAGGAATAAACATGTTAACTGTGGGATAAGCCTCCACCCATGCCTGTGAAATTGACCCTGGATGTGTTAACTTGACTTCAAAGGCCCCCAGGGCTGAGTAATAAATCATATCCACCTTTACTCTCTCTCTCTCCCCCACCAGGCATGGTCTTTTGTTCACATCTCATGACTTCACATGCCAACAACATCTCTCTTTTTCTATTTTCAACTGTAAAATTGAAGCCAGGAGTTTATATTTATTTATATTTTTCTCTCTCTCTGAAGCTATGATCATCAGGTTATAGCGACTGATTATGCTTTTTGTGTCGTTTATCAACCAAATGCACAATGCATTACCTAATATAGAGGATTCCCACTCAAACACACCACAGAGACTACAGGGACACGACCTGAAAAGATGTGTCCTGTAGACTTTATATGCCAAACACATGATGGAAATTAACTGTAATTTCATCATTTACCCTCAAACTATCTTCAGTCAAGTGACCTCTGGTGGTCCCCGGTGAAGGGACCACTTACTCCTAACAGATGTTGGAGTTGAAGTTAATCCAGTGACTCCAAGATCAGAGGTTATAGCGACTGATTATGCGTTTTGTGTTGTTTATCAACCAAATGCACAATGTATTACCTAATATATGGGACTTTTTTAATTGCAAAGACACTCAAATACACCCGAGAGACTACAGGGACACGACCTGAAAAGATGTGTCCTGTAGACTTTACATGAGAATAAAAAATGCCAAACACATGATGGAAATTAACTGTAATTTCATCATTTACCCTCAAACTATCTTCAGTCAAGTGACCTCTGGTGGTCCCCCAGTTAAGGAACCACTTACTGCTACAAAACACACTTTTTTATACCAAAATAAGCAAAACCTAAGTACGAATAAACAAGTTAACTGTGGGACAATACTCCACCCATGCCTGTGAAATTGACCCTGAAGATCAGAACAGATGTTGGAGTTGAAGTTAATCCAGTGACACTGATTATGCTTTTTTTGTGTCATTTATCAACCAATGCACAATGCATTACCTAATATATAGGATTCCCAATTGTTTTAATTGCAACATCCCATAGACTACAGGGACACGACCTGAAAAGATGTGTCCTGTAGACTTTACATGTTGCTTTCTATCTCAGTAACAAAAGAAAATGCCAAACACATGATGGAAATTAACTGTAATTTCATCATTTACCCTCAAATCTTCAGTCAAGTGACCTCCGGTGGTCCCTAGTTAAGGAACCACTTACTCCTACATGAAATCCCTCTTGTGACTATAATAACTTGTGTAAAACTCTTACCCTGAGAGGCTGAAGGGACCTGATGATGCTGAGTTTGTCGCCGGTCCCTGAGCGTCCCTTTGGGCATGCAGTTCACCGCGCTCCCGATGCAGAGCGCAACCAGCACCCTGGCTATGGTGCTGCAGGACATACTGGGG
This sequence comes from Sebastiscus albofasciatus, assembly GCA_916701655.1. Taxonomy (NCBI): domain Eukaryota; kingdom Metazoa; phylum Chordata; class Actinopteri; order Perciformes; family Sebastidae; genus Sebastiscus; species Sebastiscus albofasciatus. The sequence goes on from CAKAOI010051215.1 coordinate 46,268, forward strand.
TTTTAATGCAATGCTCCTTGTGCAAAGTTTATTTCACCGGAGACGGAGAGAAGTCGGTTCCAGTGCAACTCTTCTTGTTTTTTACGCGCTCCAGCTGCCTCCCAGATCGGTCCGCTCCTCTCCGGTCTGCGGCCACAGTGTGCAGGTTAGCAGTCTGGGGGAGTGATTTATCTTTATCTGGGCATGGCTTGTGTTTCAGGAGGGAGGAGGGAAGGAGGGCCAGCAGGAGAGACCGACTACCCACGCACAAGTGAGGCACACTTTTACAAGATGCATTGCAAATTCCACATCATAACTCTTCTGCTTACTATTTTTTGGCAAAACAGAAAGATTATTTCAAATTGTCTCCAGGCAACGCTGAGGTAAACACATTATATTGATATCATCATGACGAGGCAATGCCACTTTAGTTGATTTGGATTACTACATCAGGTTCAAAAATGTATAAGGGCACCATGGCCCCAGAACCAGATCCATCCACTCGCAGTAAAAGCTGGGGGTTTAGGACCCTGTGGCCACAGACAGGTGTTATATCGAAATCTGTTCCCCTGGTGAATAGTGTCCTATACTCTCTATCTCCCTCCTGAAATTTCATCCAGGGAGAGAAGAACATCCGTCAGTCAACTACTCAAACCTCCTAGAATTTCACTGTTGTCTTAGTCACTATACTACGACGGAGTATTAGGGCCACATTGAGGAAAGAAAAAATATCTGAGATTTCGAGAATAAAGTCAGAAATTTACGAGAAAAAAAGTCGGAATATTACAGCTTTTTTCTCGTAAAGTTACGACTTTATTTCTTGTAAAATTACGAATTTATTCTCGTAATATTATGGCTTTTTTTCTTGTAAAATTACGACTTTATTCTCGTAATATTACGACTTTATTTCTTGTAAAATTCCGACTTTATTCTCGTAATATTACGGCTTCTTTTCTCGTAAAGTTGTGACTTTATTCTCGTAATATTACGACTTTATTTCTTGTAAAATTCCGACTTTATTCTCGTAATATTACGGCTTCTTTTCTCGTAAAGTTGTGACTTTATACTCGTAATATTACGACTATTTTTCTCGTAAGGTTGTGACTTTATTCTCGTAATATTACAACTTTTTTTCTTGTAAAATTACAAATTTATTCTCGTAATATTACGGCTTCTTTTCTCGTAAAGTTGTGACTTTATACTCGTAATATTACGACTATTTTTCTCGTAAAGTTACGACTTTATTCTCGTAATATTACGATTTTTTTCTCGTAAAGATATGACTTTATTCTCCTAATATTACAGTTTTTTTCTCGTAAAGTTCCGACTTTATTCTCGTAATAAAATCTCAGATTCCCAGGTTAACACTGTTAGCTCTGTCAGCACTGTTAGCACTGTTAGCTGCAAGCCGCCGGCTCAACCGCCGCCATGTTCAGAGCTGACACTGACTGAATCATATTATGCTCTAAATTCCGTTTATTAACTTATTTAATAGTAAAATTATTACTAACACAATACCACATAGTAAAAGTCCTGC
>CAKAOI010051217.1:0-47784 GCA_916701655.1 Sebastiscus albofasciatus
AGAGAAACTAGAGAGAGAGAGAAACTAGAGAGAGAAACTAGAGAGAGAGAATCTAGAGAAAGAGAGAGAGAGAAAGAGAGAGAGTATAGTGACCAGAGAGAGAGAGAGACTAGAGAGAGAGAGACCAGAGAGAAAGAGAGAGACCAGAAAGAGAGAGAAAGGGAGAGAAAGAGAGAGAGAGAGACCAGAAAGAGAGAGAGAGAGTAAAGAGAGAGAGAGAAAGAGAGAGAAAGAGAGAGAAAGAGAGACCAGAAAGAGAGAGAGACTAGAGAGAGAGACCAGAAAGAGAGAGAGAGTAAAGAGAGAGAGAGAGAGACTAAAGAGAGAGAGAGAGTAAAGAGAGAGAGAGACCAGAGAGAGAAGCTAGAGAAAGAGAGAGAGAAAGACCAGAGAGAGAGAGAGAGAGACAGAGTAAAGAGAGAGAGAGAGTAAAGAGAGAGCGAGAGACTAAAGAGAGAGAGACCAGAGAGAGAGAAGCTAGAGAGAGAGAGAGAGAGAGTAAAGAGAGATAGAGAGAGAGAGTTATCCACAGTCAAAGCGGATTACAGTCTATCAGGTCTGTGATTCTGTGTCTGTCAGACCACTTTCTTTTCTTCTCCTCTTTAGTGAACGAGCCGTCTCTCTCTCTTCTCTCCTCTTTTTCCTTCTCGTTTCTTTATAAAGCGTTTCGAGACTCTCAGCATGGATTTATTATTCTAGTGTTGGTTGGACTCGGAGATGTTTATTATGAGTTCCTCTGCAGAAGAAGCGCAACTCTCTGGTGCGTAACGGAGCTGCTGACATGGGCTCGAGGTGAAAAGCTCCTCTCGTCCCACTTTATATATCACTTTATATAAAACAGTAAGGCGAAAAGAAAAGCAGTAAAATGCAGAAGAGCGTCCGCTACAACGAAGGACACGCGCTGTTTCTGTCTGCGGTCGCGCGTAAAGAAGGCACGAAGCGCGGCTACCTGAGCAAGAAGACGGCGGAGAACAGCCGATGGCACGAGAAGTTCTTCACCTTGTACCAGAACATCCTCTTCTACTCCGAGCAAGAGCAGAGCGCGAGACCTGCCGGGATTTACCTGTTGGAAGGATGCACCTGCGAGCGCTCACAAGCACCCAAGATCTCCACGACTGGGAAGGAAGCGATGGAGAAACAGGTGAGAGAGTTTGTCAATCCACTAAAAAAACACCCAGATGTTCCACACATCTGTTTATTCCCCCAAAATCTGCTCAAATGAGGACTTTAACAACTTTAAACATGCACTATCTGCCTTTTAACATGCACTATCTACGTTTAAACATAGCTACCTTTAAACATGCACTATCTACCTTTAACATGCACTATCTGCCTTTTAACATGCACTATCTACGTTTAAACATAGCTACCTTTAAACATGCACTATCAACCTTTAACATGCATTATCTGCTTTTAAACATGCACTATCTACCTTTAAACATGCATTATCTGCTTTTAACATGCATTATCTGCTTTTAAACATGCACTATCTACCTTTAAACATAGAATAGAATAGAATAGAAAGCTTTATTGTCATTGTATTAAATACAACGAGATTCACATTTTGCCACTCCTCTTCAGTGCTTTAAAACAAATACTTGACAAGACTAAACGAGGCAGATAAAACATATAACAGGTAAAACACACACAGTTATAAAGCAAATCAAACAGGTAAAGTAGATGTAATAAATAAATATAAACAGAAGTGTTACACTAGAGGAATAAAATATAAAATAGATGTAATGTAAACAGAGGTAATTGTAAAACAGGTAGAGTAGATGTAATAAATAAAATGTAAACAAAGTTGCACTTGAGGTGTATATATATATATATTGCATCAAAGGATATATTGCACAGATAAATGTATTTCACATTCAGTGTATTAATATTGCACAGATTTATTGTTTGTCCAGTGTCCGTATGGCCGAGGGAATTATGCTATGCTACGATTATTGCTTGTCAAACTTTTTTATAAAATCATAATAATGAAAAGTACAAGTTCAGATTGTTTCATAACGCCCATGTACAGTAAAACAGAGCAAGTGGCTCCTGCAGCATCAGACTAAAGTGTCTGCAGCAGCTCAGCCCTGCAGAGCTCCAAGTGCATCGTCCCCGAGCAGGTGATCATCCCCCACAGATTCAGATGTGCAAATGGGAGTAACGCTGGCTGGCAGGAGAGTTAGGTGTCTTCTTTCCAACTCAAAGCAAACAAAAACAAATCATCATCATAAATGTATTTCTCTCTTTTATCAATTCGTTTTTTCTCTCTGAGGTCATGAAATCTGCTGATTGCAGCCACAAAACAGACTTTATTTATAACCTGTTGAATGTGAACCTGATGGTTTGTGTCACATTTTCATCATAAACGCAGTGAAGTTGCTCTGAACTCCTCCTTAATGTGGATTAATCAGACAAGGTTGACGTTTCTTCTTAGTCTGACAGCTGGAAGCAGCTGCAGCGATGCAGCAACAGGTTCTTGTATTTAACCTCATGAAGGCTATAAACTTATGTTTTATTCTATATCTATCACATGCATATTTAATACTTTCTTGACTCAGCACTACAGTAAATCTATACCATCTTTACATTTAATGAAATATTCATTCCCAGGATGCCATCCCATGTTTTTTTATGGCTGTAACATTACATCCAATACAAATGTGCTTCGCTTACTGCAGCGTGGCATATTTAGTGTCCTTAGAAATCTTGTCATGTGAACTGCAAATTAAAATAAAGCTCTTTTGGTTTAAGTAATGCATGTTTGTGCAACTTGGATTTGTAATAGCAGACCCACTACTGATTAGGGGTGTAAGAAAACATCGGCAAATAATGAATATTGCGATATTATGTTGTGTGATAATGTATTGATTCTCAAAAACACTGTATTCATTTTGTATTAATAGTTTACATGCAGAGATTAACTCTGCAGAGGCACTATCTCAAAGTAGTGCTATGATGTTGGATGTTACAGCGACTGCAGATCCCACTGTTCTGATTGCATAAAAAAATAACTTTTTTTACTCAGATTTTATGCATATGAGGGTTTGTTCTTTATACTATGACAGTTTTCCTAAATTTAGATTAAAAAATCTGGTTACACTTCATTTTACAGGTCTGCAAATTTCATGGTAATTAGGTGATAATTAGTTACCTATTTTAAATTTCTTTGGAATTACTGCCAAATTACCCCAATATTTACCTCAAAATTTATAAAAAGAAATGACTTTATTTGGCTGTCTTCACTCTGGACTTTTATTATTATTATTTTATATCTATTATAAACATTATTTAATAATTATATTCTGCTATTTCCCAATAAGCAGGAATAAATAGCTGGTAATTTATTTAAAACATTTCCAGGAAAAGAATACAAAGTTAATTGATATGCTTTATTTCTCTGCTGGTAAATAGATAATAATTAGCATAATAACTTATTTGAAATTTCTTTAAAAAAACTCCCTGAATCATGACATTAGCTACCAGGTTACATTTGTGTAGACAAAAAGTCACACAACGGTGAGATTTGATCAGAAGTGTCTTCTATTAGTTTCCCACCTGTGATGAAGAGCAGCCGCTCCTCAAGTCTAAGGGCCCTATTTTAACCATGATATGCTATTTTAGCATTTAATTATTAAATAATGTTTATAATAAAGTAATTTTCAATCATTTTTTGAGGTAAATATTGAGGTGAATATTGAGGTGAATATTGAGGTGAATATTGAGGTGAATATTGAGGTAAATATTGAGGTGAATATTGAGGTAAATATTGAGGTGAATATTGAGGTGAATATTGGGGTGAATATTGGGGTGAATATTGGGGTAATTTGGCAGTAATTGCAAAGAAATTTCAAATAGGTAACTTGCTTATTATCACTGTGGCGGAAGTTGACCGAATAAGGGAGACCAACAAAGAGAAATTTATCTTTGTATATTTATTTAGCTTTTGCGCAAAAGGACCAAAACCTCTAAAGTGACAGTCAGCGACTGCAGAGGAATCGATGCCGAGTGCATCCTCACCAGGGTTTTTATATGCGTAACAACAAAGAACAAAGAGTCAATGGTTACATTGGTTACATTTGATTTGATTACATACTATAAATGAAGGCACCCTCTGTCTCAGACATGAAAGAGAAGAGTTAATGTGCAGGCTAGGCTATATCTCATCCTTACATCATTTATACAGATCAGGCATTGCATAGAAAAAGACATTTATAGTATCAGGGGTTCGAGTATTGTTCAGCGGAAAGGGCGCCAGTCATGCTTTCTTCGAAACAGTATAACACAGAGAATCACACTTAATACAAAGGTTATACACCAAATGATCATTTTTCCCTCTACAATCATCTAATTACCATGGAATTTGCGGACCTCGCAATATATCGCCTTGCTTGCGGTATCACAATATACCGCAGCATATTGAATCGTAACCTTCTGTATCGTGATACGTATCGTATTGCCGGATTCTTGCCGATGCACAGCTCTACTGCTGAAGAGCTTCATGAAATATGTTGGGCAAACCTGTTGGTGTCTGTGCTCCTGGAAGTTGCCTCGGCATTGTTGCTCCAACAGTTAGGTCTTGTTGCTAGGAAACATTTGAAGTATCATTTGCACATGCGTTTCATTGAGAAAAAAAATGCTTTGGCCACAATCAATCCTAGGAGTTATACCAATCAAAGAATCAATCTGTTTTTATAGTAAAAAAAAAAACAACTTCTACCCCATGAAAGTAATCAGAGAGCAAACAGAATGATTTTCTGTTTCTGATCCCAGTTTTGAGCCGGCCTCTGGGAATGTGTGCATGTGTGTGCACAGGCATCATGCCCATCCATTAAAATGTAGGTGGGGGGAGGGATACACTGGAGAGCATTGACTTTTTCACAGTTTGAACAAGTATTAAGGAGACAGTAAGTGGATGCACAATTAACCACACGAGAGGTCAAAAAATAGTCATCAGAAAATATCCATCCCTGTCGATTCCCCTCCTGTACTCATACAGATATGTCTGTCTCTTTAACGTTACAGTCACACAATTCATTCCAGATGTATGAAATGGAGAAAAAGGCTTCAGGAGAGCCAGGAGAAGTGTGGTTTTAATCAAGTCATACATAAAGCAAAGAAGTCTTGATTTATGTAATTGAGTTGTTATTAATGATGAAAGCAGGACATCTCTCTCTCTCTCTCCTCTCTCTCTCTCTCTCTCTCTCTTTGAGGGCAAAATTACATCCGACCGCTAACATCGCCACTGATGTATATAAGCCCCTAAAACCTGTCTCTTCTGATGTTTCCGAGCTCGGCAATTATGATGGTCTTATTTTATCTGCACTCCACGCTGACTGTCTCACTCTCTCTCTCTCTCTCTCTCTCTCTCTCTCTCTCTCTCTCTCTCTCTCTCTCTCTCTCTCTCTCTCTCCATCTGTCTCACTCTCACACTACAGCTGTGATGTTTAATTAGGGTTATTTTCAATCTGCCCTCAGCTGAAACCGCGTGTGCTGCAGTGTAACTGTTTAACTACATAGCCATGCACACAGGAGGCATGAAGCAACGCTGGCGCTGGCATGTTATTTGGGTTATGAGGCTGCATGTGTGTGTGTTTTTTAGATGATCGAGTCTGAATCAAGGAGAAGTCCCGGGTTTTATTCCTCGTGCGAGGGGTTCGGTAGGGTAAAGTGAGAGAAGGACTTCTATCTTTCCCATCGGGCGCTCTTGTTCTTCACTGTGTTTCTGTGCGGTAGAGTGAGTCTGCCAGCAACCTGCAGTATTACACCCCCACAGTGAGCCACAATGCAACCACACAAATAACACGCATCTACTGCCCCCCCCTTCTCTCTCTCTGTTGTACTCTCAGATAGACGCAAGCCCTTCAAATAATTTGGAGAGCATTCGCACTGGTCTGAATGGTTTCCACAGCGACTGTAGGCGTGCATTGCTGATGTGAACATGTGTGTGTAAAAGGCCCGTAGATTTAGCTGTGTGTAATTGTATCCCTCCCCCCCATCGTCAAGCGTTGGGTTGTGTTGAAGATTCCCAGAGAGAAGCACAGTTCATCAGAGGCCATGAACCAGGGGAGATGACTGTGCAGGCTCCTGGTACAGGCTCTCATGCATTGACTACTGCAACTCCCTACAGGCAGGCCTCCCTGCTTGCACGTTCAAACCTCTGCAGATGAACACAGCAGCGCGACTGGTCTTCAACCAACCCTAAAACAGCCCACGTCATGCCCTTGTTCATATTCCTCCACTGGCTCCCAGTTGCCGCTCGCATCAAATTCAAAACCCTGTTGCTTGCTTACAAAAACAACAACAAAAACGGCTCCGGCCCTACCTGAACTCCCTCATCCTGGTCTACACCGAGGCCTATGGAAAGGAGGCTGGGTCACGCGTCATCAACGTGTCATATCTTTGGGGGTATAACACATGCGCGGTTAAATCTGGTCTGCACTCGCCGAAATTGAGCCAATCGCAACGCACGACCGCAGCTTCAGTTACACTGTGCATGTATTATACCCCAAGATCCATGACCGCCCGAGACCCAGCCTCCTTTCCATAGACCTTGGTCTACACTCCCTCCCGCCTACCTGAACTCCCTCATCCAGGTCTACACTCCCTCCCGCCTACCTGAACTCCCTCATCCAGGTCTACACTCCCTCCCGCCCGCTACGCTCGCCCAATGAAAGGCACCTGGTACTTAGGGATGTGACAGTGAGGAAATTTTCCCACCGGTTAATAAACTTGTGATGACCGATTGTGATGTTACTGATTTACACCGGACATTTCACAAGAAAAGATGATGCAGCGCGCTTACTTTGATCTTTAATGGCAGGTGGCGTTGTGCCTGGCCTCTCCGTTAGAGCTTTTGCTACAGGGCCGCAGGGGTCTACCTGGTGCTCCGTCCTCCTCGCGGCGATTACCTCATTAACGTTACGGTTCCCTTATTGGGTTTAAATCTGAAATATTGCCAAATAGGCGCGTTCGCTTTTCGCTTCGACACCAAATCCTACGCCATCGTCTTATCTGTGTGGGAAACTGCAATAAAAATATTTTGGCCCTAAAATCTACGACCAACAAAAAGTACAGCTCTAAAATCATAAAGCTAAATGCATCAAAGATGCTTCTTCAAATTAAGCTTTTTTTTGTGCTTCTGCTCCCCACAGGTTTAGGAAAACGTTTATCAGTGGAATTTATCAGTTCCTCTGGTAAGGGAAGGGGTCTGATTGTTGTTTCCCCTTGATTTCCTGCATTGGGTATTAAATGTAAAAAAACAGCATGGCTTGGAGTGCACAGCAAACCTTAAATAGTAAATCACCCTTACTTGACATGTTAGGGGTGGCTGTGGTTGGGAAGGTAGAGCAGGTCGAATATCAGGGTTGGCCGTTAGTGGTTGCCCGCATGTCAAAGTGTCTCGTAACGGCTCCTGCCGCTAACACAACCGCTGTGTCACGTGAAAATACTGTATGAGAAAGATACATGAATTATGAACTGGTAATGAAAGTTCAGTCTGAGAGACAGACTCGGTATGGAGGCCATGAGGTGCAAAAGTTTTACGAAAATGATTTAACAAAACGCAACATCAACAACAACTTATTTCGGAAAACAAAAATGTTTTTTTTTTAAACTTGAAGAGTAAGCTAGCTGCTGTTTTTATAATTGTGATGCGTGTTCACCTTGCACAGGTGTTCGTGCTGCATTTAAAAACATTTCGCAGTCCTTTCTGTGGTTTTGAAAAAAGAACAGATGAGACATGCACTTGTTTGTTTGTGTGAAAGTGTCTCTAGCAGCCTTGTTCCAAAGAAAATGAAAAAAAACATCAAACACACGCCATTTTAGTAGCTTCAATGTTTCTGTCCAAGTGTAGCCAGATAGTTGTGTATACTGCAGCAAAAAGTTGTATTCACTGCCAAACTTGTGATTCGTTTATGAAGGCATTACATTATGTAAAATAATCAGAACCAGCTGTACTTATTTATTGAGGAATCGTACAATATGTTATGTTGTGGCCTTTGCACCTCAGGGCCACCGTACATTAGGGCTGTGTATTGGCAAGAATCTGGCGATACAATACGTATCATGATAAAGGGGTAACAATTAAATATACAGATATATTGTGGTACTGTAAGCAAGGCGACATATTGCGATTCTTTTCAAATCTAATTTTAGAAAAAGTGTCATAGTATGAAGACGCACCATAAAATCAGAGTAAAAAAAGTGATATGGCTACTAGGAGGGACTAACATCATCACACATGAATACTGTTGGGCTCGTTGGATCCACAAGAGTCTCGGCTTTACAGAGATACCCAATTTATGTAATTCCAAGACTGTTTATGGACCCCAGTATGCAGAAATGTTTGTACTGCATGCAAGAAACTGCAAACTGTTTTTTGCCCCAAACTCCATGTGATCATCATAAAGTGGGCATGTCTGTAAAGGGGAGACTCGTGGGTACACATAGAACCCATTTACATTCACATATCTTGAGGTCAGAGGTCAAGGGACCTCTTTGAAAATGGCAGTGACAGTTTTTCCTTGCGAAAATTTTGCGTAACTTTGAAGCGTTATTTAACCTCATTCGTGACATGCAATCATGGATGGTACCAATGGATTCTTTAGATTTTCTAGTTTTATATGATGCCAGTATCGTCACTCTAACTTTAAAACTAAGCCTGCTATAACCTCCGAAAGACAGAATAGCGGTCGAGTCCGCCGGATCTTTAAGAGGTTAAAATTTTGCAAATTTCCCCCTGTGGGACTAATAAAGGAATATCTTATCTTATCTTATCTTAAATATTGATACAGCATTTTTGGAGAATCGATACAGTATCGCAAAACATAATATCACGATACTCATGTGTATTGATATTTTCTTACACCCCTACCGTACATAGACACTTCAGTGTCAGCGTAAATATGAATTAGGAAATGAGGAATATTTTTCAGGTGTTCCTCCAAGACATGGTGCTTATTATGTTTGAGTTTGCAGAATATGAGGTTCAGTATCGTCATCAAGGATGCTTCAAAAGAAATGGACCAATTAGCTGTTAAGAGGATTGAACCTGTGACCTTCCCTCCATCCATGCGTGATGCACATGGCTGTAGTGAAGTGAGACAGGAACTCTCATTAGAAACTTAAAGCTCGGTAGAGATATCAGAGGTTAATTCAGTGTGTGATCTGGCTGCTTTGGCTTTAAGAAAGTGTGTTATACTGTAGGCACACAGGGGCTTCTTCTCAACAGTCTCATTCCTCGTTACACTTGATGCAAGAAAAGTCAGGGTGACACTTTAGAGTGTCAGTGCTGACTTCCTGATTCATGTGTGTGTGTGTGTGTGTGTGTGTGTGTGTGTGTGTGTGTAATTATTTCTCATTAGAGAGCTCGTCTAGCTCTAAACAGCCCTCTCAGAGCCTCGCGCTAATCGTCCGCATCAAGGAACCAATTCTTCTCATATTACTGGAGTCTGATCTGCTTTCCTCCACAGGCTGCTTTTCATTTTCCTCTTAAGTCTTCTGCCAAGGGTCTGAGCCATTATGGACCTCATTAGTGTCAGATAAGAATTTACAGCTGGCATCTGCCTTTAAATCTGTCTCTTGTGTTTGAAATAGTGCACTAATCAAAGTATGGACTGCTGTGAGGGTGATCTTACTTTCAAGAAAACACTCCTGATACAACAACAATGTTCTTGTGTCTGACTCAGAGCATCTATTTCCTGTTCTATGAAAACTATCGTCTCCGAATTGTCAGATGAACTGAGAAAAGCAGCTTCTTTTAAAGAAGTAGTACAACATTTTTTGAAATATGGTTGTTTGCTTTCTTTCAGAGAGTTAGATGAGAAGATTGATGCCACTCTCATGTTTGTGCATCAAGTGTTGATCTACAGAAAGTAGGGTGAAAGGCTGGAGCAGTGAGTCTAGTCGTCACCATGGGGTGGCCAACCAGATGCACAGAAGTTGGAAAATATTGAGCTTAGGTATTGTTAGGATTTCTTTTTATTATTATTTAAAAGAGAACTTTAATTCTCAAGGAAGCAAATAAGTGTATTCCCATAATATTAACTTTCCGTTAATGCTGCTCCAATACATAATTTCATATTAACAATCACCATCATATGATTAAGAGTGATGTGAAAGAGCTTGCTAGTAGTGAATAAGCCACAGAGAATTATCGTCAGACTGCAGTTTGTAACGGTTCGTATGATATCTTATTTTTCCTCCTTTTTCGTTCGTTTTTCCTACGGATGTCCTGCAACACGTGTCAATTTCCGCTCGTTACATGCATACAGTCTTTTCAAAATAAACTTCCATCTTCACAGAAAACAACGTCCTTATGTTTAGGCAAGAAAACCTCTTAGTTGGGTTTAGGAAAAGATCGACTTGGTTAGGATTAGGAAACAAAAATACTTAGTTAGGTTTAGGAAAAGATTGTGGTTTGGCTTAAAATAACTCCGGGAGTGGCGTAAGTTACGTGACAAACAAAATCAACGTTGACTTCTGGTTTCACACGGGACATGAGCAGCGGTCTCCTGGACGAAAGTCCGGTATTTTTAGACCCATCCATCCACCCTGATCTACTCCCAATCTTTATATTTCCTGGTTCATGATTACGTGAATTACACACAAACTGATTTCGCGGGATATACACAAATTACTGAGCATTGCTTTTCGTGGGTATAGCTACAAACTGTGTATGAGACCAGCCTGCCTAGGGAGCCTTTTATTGTCTTTGAGCTCATTGTTTGGTTTTGCTTTAACAGCTCACACAACTTGACTGTTTTGGTTCACTCCTCCTCTGCTCTCTTTAGTGTCGTTTTCAGCAGCTCTTTTCAGCAAAAAGCTTTAAAAATCCACTCTACACTTCCTGCTCAGCTCCACATTTGCTGATTGTCTGTCTGCAAAATAGCAACACAATACGAATGTGTTGCACCGTACTGATCAGCCTGTCGGGTAAAACTGAATTTGTCAGGGCTAAAAATTGTTTATGAAACGTGTCAGTCACCGTGCACGCTGCCTCAGGTTAGGCAGAGGAGAGGTGAGAATAATACATAGAAGAAACATCCCAGCAGGTATATTTCATCACATCTCCTCCTGAAGCGAAGCCGGGCTGTTGAACAGGGACGCCCTGGGTGATAAAAGCTCTCGGGGCATCCAGATCTTCAGTGGTTTTATTGTTGTTGCTGCTGGAGCTGCTCCCATCTATTATACATGCTCCTCCTGTCACCAGCTACAGGTGCTGATGTGGAGCGGTAACACACACACACACACACACACACACACACACACACACAGGGGAGTATAAAATAAGTTTTAGCGTCAGGTAATAGGATTGTCAAGTAGTTCCATGTGTGTTTGTTGTCTGTGCAGAGTTTATGAGCGGTGTATTTTACAGGATCAGTTTAGGCAATTCTCAAGGATACAGTAAAACAGATTTATACGGTGTGTTTAGACGCCTCTGCTGTTGCACGTGGGAGTCGTAGAGCAAACTCTCCAATCCAGCATCTATTGCATTACGGCAGGTGGCGGCAGGATGTTTCCTCAGGCGATGGAGTGACAACTGTGAAGCAACAAATGTGTACGACGGGAGAAAAAGATTTAGTGATAGCTAGATATGTGTGTATTAATGTTTGTTGTTGATTTATGTAGAGTAGGAGGACAGCAGTGACAGTAAACAGTGGAGGAGGAGGAGGGGAGCAATCTGTTTAATCTCCAGATAAACAGACAGGTAATCCCTGATCAGAGTGTCCTGAGGCGGGCACAACAGTTATTAGTATACTTATATACAGTGTGTGTATGTGAGATAGTTTTATGTGTGTGAGAGAGAGAGAGAGAGAGAGAGACGGCTGCGTACTTTGTTGTCAGAACTTCTTTGGAGGAAGTGAACAGCATGGAGGGCGATGAAGAACCAGCAGGATGCGGGATGTTGATTCAGTGATTGTCACATTAGCTGCTACATCATTAGTTGAATTCAGTGGTTACATAAAGCGCTGCTGCCGACGCTGCCGCTGTCGGATTAATGTTTTTGTATCTCTTCACAATGACAAGTCAACAGGAAATTAAAAACCTGTTCATGCTGTTTGGATTTCTGGGATTACAGAAAGGGTCTGATAGGAATAGAAATGTGCAAAGAGGGCAATTTAAACTCAAGTGAGAAACTGTCAAAACCGTCACATTTACTTTTACATCTCATGTATTTTCTTTGTCATATTAGGTGATCTATTTGTTCTGGCTGTCCGACAACAAAAGCAAAGGGAACAAAGGGAAAGAAAGCGTTTTAAAGGAATAGTTTGCCATTTTGGGAAATATCCTTATTCACATGGTGTCTTCAAATGGAGTCGTGTTTACCGTGTTTATGTTTACCGTGTTTACGAGTTGGGCCCATCTGAACGCCCCCTCTTGTCATATTCACAACCTCAGAAGTGGAAAGTTTCTGAAATTACAGAGTTCACAACTTGTGACGTGTTTTTCCATGTTGACAAAAATGGCGAAAATTATGGAAGTTATTTTATCGGTGCATAATAAGTGAATATATTGTAATTTTAGCTGTATATTGTTTTTCTTCGTAATTTTACAATATGTCTGAGGAAAATGTTGATATTCCCAACGGCCTCATCTTTTTCCTCTGTCATTATGTCTTTGCATTTATTGCATTATGTTACCCACTGGCTAACTTGCTAAATTGTTAGCCTCTATGACTTCTAGACGCCGACAGTAACGCTGATATTGCTTGTTGCTTATTGCTTGTTGTTCTCACGACTTAACCATTTGAACGCCAGCATATTGTGTAAACGACTTCCCATGTTGTAAACACGAGCTCACCAGTTTCATTTGAATGCACCAACAGTCTTGCCAAAGTTCTGAGTGCCGAGTTCTTGCTATAGTTCGTACCTAATATATTTTTTCAAACTGTTGTTTTTGTCGTGAGTACTTTAACACAGAACAAAAATATTACTTGGCGAAAAAGCAACGTCATTTTTTTGCCGGAACAATTTTCTGAGCTTTCGCACCGTGAATAAAAGCATTAATAACCAATCACGTTTTGCAGAACGGGATGAGTTGCATCTATATTTATGAAACAACAGCTCGGAGGCTTCGTAGTCCGAACCCGGACGTAAAACTTTATTACTCCTTTCAACCTTGACAAAGGTTAGATCCACTCCTTCCGTTCTTACCTTTCACAGTAAAAGCCTTAGACATATAAAGGCATATTCGCAGCTGAGTATTTGCATTTTCGTGTCGTTTATTCGCCACACCTCCCGCTATGTAAAGGCCTCAAAGCTCACAAATTAACAACTTATATCACGTTTGTTGAATCGGTACAATAACCGAAACACAAAAATGTCGACGTCTTATGTGCCGCAGTGACTTCCAGGAGTCTTACTGTCACTGTGAGACGGGCAACCGTGCGGACATGAGAGTGATATCGATCTTCTCCTCTAACGCTCTTCTTTTAAAGAAGTGAAGGCCGACCGAAATGTCTTCACTTTTACAGGAAGTCACTGTACATGTGGGACTATTTCTTGGCTGGGAGCGGTGACTTCCTTGTGTCTTGTCATCGCTGTGAGGTTGCCTGGCAACCAGAGGAGACTCCAGGACGGTCTCATGAAATAAAAAATGGTCTTTTTTACACTTTTGCACGGATTAAACAGACAAGATATGACATAGTCATTAGTTAGCTTTAGAGGTGTTGTTAGGCAGATTTTATTACCTTCGGACAGAGCCATGCTCGCTGTTTCACCCTCTTTCCAGTCTTTATGCTAAGCTATGCTAATTGACATTTAACAGACAAATGTGTGTATTGATCTCATCTAAATCTCGGCATGTGAACAAGCATATCATCATATCATATTTTCCTCTAGGTTACACATATTTACTAAGTCATTATTTGATGTATGACACCTGGCCACCATTAAATAAGATGCATGGGTGTGCCGGTAACAGCCTACTGTACAGTAACAACGGTCACATTTATATTAATGAATGCACAAGGTTTTCATGACAATAGCTGTTTGTTTCTTTGTTCTTGTCCTCGGAGCGTTTTATGAAGCTACGTTCGGCACAAAAAAGACATTATTGCCCCTGTGGGAGCACGACAGGAGCTGACAAATGAGAGGAATATAAAGACGAGATGGGTGGGTAGGAAAAAAAGTGAACCCTTCTTTCCGGCAGTATTTATCTCTCTAAAGCTTCTTCTCACAAATGACTTTTATTGTTTCAGTAAGTGATGTAACCCTTATCATGGCCATGTGCATGTCATCAATTTCACTCTGTCGAAGCCAAAAAGATTCTGCTTAGTTGAATAACACCCACAGTGTTAGAATAGTATTATATATTTTGCCTCTTGGCTTTTTCAGTATTCATACTCTCTGTATGGTCTTTTCAGCTGATAATGTCTTGCTGATGTGTTTGAGGCATCCTTCCCTCATGAGAATAGCAACAACAGGTGGTTTGAGATTAGTTTTAATAATCGCTCGTGATCACTACATGCGGTTCTTTTGTAGTCCTGTTTTCTTCTATTCTTTTAAGGGAAACACAACATTCAAGATTCAAGATTCAAGATTCAAGATGTTTATTGTCACGCCGGTTGTACAGGTACAAACGTGTGGAATACTTTTTGCCGGGAATGTACTGTATATACTCCCACACAACATCCAGTCCCCTCTATAGTTCCACATACACACACATGAATGTGGTCTCCTCTCTGTTGTATTCCTCTGTAATGGTAATTATCACCCTGCGGGGCTCAGGATCACTGAGCAGTCCCTGCTTCACCACAGCAGTGCAAAGGTGGAGACGTATTATACATCGGCAGCATCCAGTGGAGCCCATTGTGTTAAAACCGCTTGTTAATGATTTTTTTGTAATCAGCACATATGGGTCTAAAGAATAGGATGAGACAAAAACTTTGTCAGATGACAAAGGACATATTATCAGCCAACCTGTGATTGGTATTCCCTTCAGCACTGGATTAACCCCTTTCCATTCCAAGATTTCAAAGATTTGGTGCTAAATTTAACCATTTTTTACCACTTGAGAATTGATAAACAATGATCAAAAATCCCTCCAAAATACCATATTAAGACACCGAGACCTTGAGGAACACCACAGAAAAAACCATGCTGTGATTTAATATCAAAAACTTTTGACATTTAGAGATTTCTGCAAGAATTGCATTTTTTGGCGATTGTATGGCGAGCGCTTCTGTTGTGTAAACTGCTCAGAAACCCCCTTATTGTCAATCTAGCTAGAAAAGCCATCCATCCTCTGGATGCTCCAGGTCTCTAGTTTGTGGCTGTAAAGTTTCATGAGGCTGTGATTATCTAGAGGTCACCACAGGTCATTTCATACAGTGAGGTCACCTTTCAAAAAATGGTCTCACTACAATGAAATGGCTACTATGGGGACTACATCATCACACATGAATACAATTGGGCTAGCGTTATTTGGAAATCTTTCCAACACACTAGTATGACATGGTTGGTACCAATGGATTCATTAGGTTTTCCAGTTTCATATGATACCAGTATTTTCACTCTACCTTTAAAACTGAGCCCGCAACAACTTCTGAAAGACAGAATAGTGTTCAGGCCTGCCGGCTGGCCGTTGGAGTTTTAAGGGGTTAAATTTGATAAACTGTGGCATTTCACTTGCTCAAAGCTGCTGTGGAGTAACTGTCTTGTGCCTTCATGCAAACAGTTTGTGTTTGTACTGTTGCATACTTGCTTGCCGTATTTTTTTGCTCAATGATGGCAGTGTCTTTTCTAAATACTCGCTTTTATTCAAATTAAGTTCAAACTTAGGTTTCAAAGTTCAAAGTTAGGCCAACCTTAGAGGTTTGACATTGATGGAGGTGAGACAAGGCACTAGCGTGATGATCTGTTTTTCTGACCTACGTGGCTGCTAGTTCCACCAACACGTTTTTTAATTGGGTTATTTGTATGAGACATTTCTCAGAATTTGTGAATGGCCTTATTTTCATGCTTATATTTATATAACCATGCCAGTTAGTCAGTGGTTTTCATGTTTTAGCCCATTTACTGTTCCACAAAATATGTACAGGTCACACACATGTCAGTTAACCATTTGCAAACTGCCGTGTTTTAGAAGTAGGGCTGTACCACATACCATTTTTTTGGGCTCGAGGGAGAGGGTGGAGTCAAAGATCACACCAAGGTTACGAGCCTGCGGGGAGGGGGAAACAGAAGTGCCATCGATGTTGAGTGTGAGGTTGTTGGTTTTGGTGAGGGTGGATTTGGAGCCGATGAGGAGGAGTTCTGTTTTGTCACTGTTTAGTTTTAGAAAATTCTGTTGCATCCAGGTTTTAATTGCAGAGAGCTGGCTAACTAGCCAGCTGGCATCTTTCACATCTTGTGTTGTTGTTTTTTTCCGTGCTGTTACGGCGTTCTTCTTCTTCCTTCATTTCACGGCAGATGAGAACACTTGTAAGCGTATACTGCCCCCATTAGATCCGGAAGAATCGCATCTCCAGTACCTCCGCTTCGGTACCAAATGACCATTACAGGCATCGTTCAGTACCGAAGAAAACTAGTACCGTCACATTTTTAGAATTTTGGTACCAAGTTGGTATCGGTTCTCGTGACATCCCTAGTCCCTTCATGGTATAGTCCACTCACACAGGTGTTGTCACATAAGACCTCTATTCTCAGGAGTCCTGAGAATAGAGGTCTTTAAAGAGACGGCTCACTGGTTTTCATGTTGTGTGGAAATAAATAGAAACAAATGGCTACCTGGACACAGCATGAAAAATGAAGATCCGTAAGTGTGTAACATGCACTCAAAAGTACAGATGATTTGTAGTTAAGAACATACTGGTCTTTTAAAAACCCGCGGGGGGGAAATAATGTAAATCCTGCAAAAGGAACAATCATGGCAGAAAAACTGTACTTCCTATAGTTCTGTTCTGCTGTAGCTTATACTTAAACTATATACTATATACTATACGTGCTCCATGTGGCACTTTCTGTATTGTTATTCAGCCTTTCAGTACTCTCTGTGTACACACATTTAGTCCCAGTGGGGATCAAACCTTTAACACTGTCAGCACTCGTGCCTCTTTCTACTCATTGAAGTGAACAACATCAAAGCAGTAAAATGCCAGTCGCTGCGAAAGGCTGAGAGAGTGAGAGGAAAAAACACGAGGTCCATCTGTGGTTCTGTACAACACAATTTGGCCTCCCATCAGCGCAGATACCAAAGCAGACAGCAGTGTTGCATCATTAGTTGCTATTCCAGTCCCCCTAATCATCAGCGGATCCCAACACGATGGCATCTCTGCTTTTAAATATTTATAACACGCGAGTATTTCTGGATCCCCCGGCCATCGTTTGCTTAATGAATCTATTACAACCAAGTCCGGTTTCATCTTTGACTCTTTAATCTTTAATAAAGAAATGTCATCACAGCGCCACCGTGAACCTGAGGGTGTGTGCGGTATGATTCCCCAACGTTCAGTCTCACTCCTCACCTCTGTTCTCAGCAGCGACTGACCCGAAATTGCGTCTGAATAATGTTCCTTCATTGTGCCCTTGTCTCGCTCAGTGGTGGTAAAACACACTCCTTTGTGTCACGCTGTCAGTCTCATTTTCCATAATAGCTGTTCCTCAGATTAAGCGAAAAAAGGTGAGTGGCAAATTGGTCGTCGGTGACATAAAGAGTAGAAAAGCGTCTCTGTCTCTTTGTCTCTGTGTTTCTTTTGCTTTTCCTCTCTGTCTTTATTTGTTTAAATGAAATCTCTTACAGTACAGTGGAGGCCCCGAGGGATGGAGGCCACGTTTGAGCTGATTTGAAGGGAGAGAGAGAGAGAGAGAGAGAAAGATCCTGAATGGTGCTGTAGTTGAGTTGGGAAGCTGCGTGTTTTAACAGCTCAGAGGGAGTCAGACCTCTTACTGCTTTCACTGTGTTCCTCTTTGACTAATGAGGACACGCTACAGCGTTACAGTGTGTTTCACTGCTCTGCATTGTTAATGTTTTCAATGCCACGAGGTCCAGCATGATGCAAAAATCTACTATAAAGGATGTGATACCATTAAACTTTAATGATTGCCTGGGGGCAATTGGGTCACTGCTGCAGCGCGTAGCAGGAGTATATGGCACATATAAAGCATGTATAAAGCAGACTTTACTTATTTAAACATACAAACTGACAACTTTAAAGTGGAACTGAAACGTTCAACCAAGTTATAGATTTCCACCCTAATGAACAATTATATAACAAACATGACAAATGTCAGCATTTAAAAGAAAAAAGCAGCTTTGTTTCACCTTTCGTGGCGCCGCCATGTTGCAGTACTCTAACCTGTACTGTCACAAGCATGGTTTGCTCGGCTAAGTAACACAGATACAACAGTAGAGACCATGAAAGACGAAGACCGAGGAGACACAGGACAGAAGAAAACAAAACAGTGGACACTATTGTATTGTTCCAGGATGTAAAGATGAGTCTTACAATGTTAAAACCAACGACAAAACAACCCATCTCAGAAACTGACGCTGAAACGGAGGTCAGTAACGCAGCTATAGCTAGAAGAAGCTACCGGCAAGTTACGTAGAAAAATGCAATAACGTGGGCTTCTATTTTCTTAGCGACCCTGTCTTTGAACGGTCTGAATGAGACAGCAGAGGAAGAGGACAGGTGATCAGAGAGGTGAGAGCTGCAGCTGGACTCAGTGCCTGTCCGAGGGCTCTTTCAGCGCCACTAGCCAGCGCTGCAGTAACGTTACTGATCTCTGTTTCAGCTGAAGTTATGTCACTCCCGGCGCACTTTCCCTCAGCGTTTAGTATTGCAGCGGATGGGTTTACATTGTAGTTAATGGAACGGCTGGTGCGTTTCATGCCGGCGCTGAGGGGCACCTCGTGTGGCCGTGACAAAGCGTCGGTATTTGACACCTTGGGAATGAGAACGGGTTGTTATTGCAGCAGAGTGCAGTTGCTACAACGACTATTTCTTCCACCATTGAACATAAAATAGGAGAATCCACTACAGTCGCTATCATTGTCATCACTGTATATGTGATAATAACGACAGGGACATCAGTGTGTGATCAAAGCAACTACTGTATGTGAATCAATACCAACATGGTGTGAAAATGTTTATGACTTTAATAAGGCTATAAAAGGCAGATGTAATGTGCACTCAATAACCATCAACTCCATCTATATACTGTGTGATCTTAAATGTGCAGAGGCTCAGAATATCCACCTGGATCTCTAAATTATTGTTTGATGTTCTACTTAATGCCTCTTCCTTCTCGCATCTAAAATTGCAGGATGGATCAATAAAAGCATTAAATGAATAGAGGCAGCAAATGGAAGTGCAAAACACAGCGGAAGTGTCGGATATTGCGTTGCCATGGAAATGTTATCTTGTTAGGCGGTGACACAATTTAGAAATATGTACTCGGTTAAGAAATATTATATAACCGCTCTCTCTCTGTCTCTCTCTCTCTCTCTCTCTCTCTCTCTTTCTTCCTCCCTGTCAAAGACGGTTAGAGCACAGATTATTGTTGATGTAATAAAATCCAGCCAGCCAGTGAATCGGAATGACAGATAGATAAAAAAGCAGGGAGAGGAGGATGGAGATGGAGATGGAGATGGAGGTGGAGATGGAGATGGAGGAGGGTCTCTGAGTAACCTTGGTGACTCTGTCCTCACTGCAGGGGCCGAAGCCCGTCCGTCCTCCTGCAGGGTAAAACGTCTCTCCTCTGGACTCAGTTTGGTTCAGCGGATCCTCACTGAGAGAGACACAAAGAGAGTATGAAGAGATGTGGGGATGGATGGAGGAGGAGGAGGAGGAGGAGGAGGAGTGGGTTCCCACAACAAGAGAAGTGAGGATGCTGGCTGAGCGGGGCAGAGGAGGCGGAGTGGGATGATAGGTGGAGTGCAAAGAGAGAGAGAGAGAGAGGAGGAGGAGGAGGAGAGAGGTGGTTGGATGATGAGAAGAGAAGAGAGAAAGTCCATGCAGTCTTCTCTGTGTTCCCTGACTAAGAATAGCAGCTCTTCTGGTAACCCAGTGCCCCGGGACATGACCATTTGAATAAAAGCCTCTATCACTTCACATAATGCCTGCTATGTGCGCGTGTGTGTGTGTGTGTGTGTGTGTGTGCTCTACCGTAGGTGTGTATGGCAAGCCGTTTTAATAGCTAAGGATTTAACTTTAGAGATATCCACAACTGCATTTTGACTAGTCAGAATTCTTATTGCAGATATCTGTAACGTCACAACAACAGTTAGGGATTATCTGTAGTTCAGGTTTGAGAGAGAGCTGGAAGGTGAACAGAAAACACTCACATGCCGAATGCCTGTAAAGTTTGACAGCACAGTCTAACACAGGAAGTGATTCCACTTCTTGGAGGCGTGTTTTCACGGAGTGCACAAGTGTGGCTGTATTCAAGACTGCGTACTTACTGATTTGGACAAAATGTAGCATGTAGTAGTATGCGGACAAAAGCAAAATCAGTATGCCAAAAGTACCCGGATGTCGTACTGATTTGGAAAAGAATCTCCAGTATGCATCTGACCAGTCTTCCTCACCTACTGTATCCCACAATGCAAAGCGCTGGACCGCTACAGGCTACGGTTACAACAACAACAGCAGCCAAAAACGGCTTGTTTTTTACATTTTTCGTAGCTACTGTATTTCATCACTAAATTCAATCCTGAATATTTTTGAAGTGAGAAATCAACTGTGTAGATTTTGAATATGGACAGTTTTACGATATTAGATGGCGAATCGAACATTTGCATTTTACAACTTTTAGGACCTCATGATTTAAATAATTAGAGATATTAGAGTGTTCTTACTGGGGAGTTGATTCGCCAAAAAAAAAAATGATCCACTGAGTTACAGACATCTCTTTCCCAATGTTAGTCTATGGGGAAAAGTCTTTTTGGGGCCCAATGGCATCACGTGACGGACACGGAAGTTGTAGTACCGTCTTTTGGCCACTATGAAAATTGGCATCAACGACCGGCGCTCTTCCTGGGGACGTAATATGTTTGATAAGCTTCCATGTCCCACTTGCCGTAGCTGCTGACTTAATTACAGATATCTGCAACGTCATTTCACCAAGACAAAACTCCACGTCAAGATATCTGTAATTACATTTTGACTATCCGTAACTCCAGTTTGAGATATCTACAACGTCATTCTTACTAGTCAAAATGTTATTATGTAGATATCTTCAATTGAGGGGAATTAAAGACATCTTGAACTGAAATTTGGACTAATCAGAACTAAATTGTAGATATCTGAAACTGGATTTACGACTAGTCAGAATTCAGTTGTGGATATCTGTTATTGCATTGTGGATATCTGTAATGAGAAACCCCATACGCATGAATGGCAAAAGTAGTTTGAATCGTACTAGTCAAAATGTAATTACGGATATCTAAAATTAGAGTTTTGCCTGGGCAAAATAGAATTAGGGATATCTTGCATTAAATGACGTTGCAGACATCTCTAATCAATATCCCGTCCAGCTATTAAATGCCATAAGTGTGTGTCTGTTGCATGTGTCTGTATGTAAGTGTGGGGAAGTGTTTTGAAGGCAGATACATCAGCATAATAAGCGAGACAGACAGGAAACGAGAGAGAAAGAGAGACAGGGAGCGGGCTAATTGATCTTGATGATAATAGGCTGGTGGAGAAGAGAGGCACGGACCATAACGCCATCCTGTCTGTGTCCTCTGCCTGCTTCATGTGGAACGAATCTGGGCAAGAAAAGAGCGTGAAAAGCAAATGTAGTTTAACGCCATGTTTCCATATGTGAGCGCCATATGTCTGATTAGCTGTGACTCGCATCTCAGAGGAGCCACCGAAACATCTTGAGCTGTAAAGTGAGACCGTTGGCACCACTGAGCAGTTTTGTTGTAGATGTGTTAGGTGTCAGGGTCACATATATAAACAGCTTTTCTCTCTTTATCTCTCTCTCTTTCTCTCTCTCTCTCTCTGCAGCACTACTTCCTCATCGTGTTTGGTCATGATGGACAGAAGCCTCTGGAGCTGCGGACGGAGGAGGAGAGCGAGTGCGATGAATGGGTGGAGGCCATCCAGCAGGCAAGGTACACACACAGTGCTGCATAAAGGGTGTTTGTGTGCTCTGTTTTGTACAGCAGGAAATATGACATCAGACAGCATGGCCACAGTTTGATGTGATGTGACAGAACATTAAGATTAGAGAGCATTAATACTGGTGGTTTTTCATTTTTATATATTACAGCCCATTAAATATAATTTACTGATTGTGTTCCAAAGAAAACTTCACTTTCTGCCCCTTGTTTCTCCTTCCATAAGTTTCACTTTATTTCAGTGCGGTATGAAACCTGCAAGGTTTGGAAAATTTGATACGCAGTAATCCATCTCTTTTTTTTTTTGTCAAGCTGACATTATTGTGGCATGAAGTTGCTGCAGCAACTTTTGAAAGCTCCTCCAAAGAGGCTCAGACATCTAAGGTCTAGATCCCAACAAACCAAATGTGGGACAAAGAGTATGTTTGTGTGGGACAATGTGGGACACGTTACCAAGACTGAGAGGTAGTCTACACTTTTGATATAATGTCTATCTAACTTAAATAATAAACATTTCTATTCTGCCTCTTATCTTTGAAACATCTTTGCCAGAATGCATCCAGAGATCGGCACATCTCTTGTCGCTTCATGTCATAATCCGCCCCTCCGTGTGAAATTGAAAAATAACTAGCAAATTTCACCAAAAACTCTGAGAGTCTCCTTCCACCGGCTTATAAATACTTATAAGTAGTTTCACAGTCTTTGTTGTAGCTGCTCTTCCTTTTCTTTGTGTTAGTTTCCATCATATTCCGCCTAAATCCTGCAGAGCTTGTGACTTTGCGGTGACTCGCAATTTTCCCCATTGGGCGTAGCGTAGCAAAGACGGTGAAACGTTAACCTGCACTTGACCCCGTGTGAGCAGCTTGACAGCAAACACAGCCTCGTGATGATGACAGCCTTCACTGGATAAAAGCCAGATTTAAAAAATAAAGCATCTGTTCTGCAGCGGTTTGTCTTTTGAGAACTAGAGCCAATGAAAATGTGGAACATCGTCTCAATATGGGGGACAATAAGGGATAAAAATACTGTGCAGTCCCTCGTAAAGTGGGACACCTGGTCACCCTAATCTAAGATTTGAGGTTTGCAGTTTGAAAAGATAATGTGCATTTGATAGTTTCAAAAGAAGCGTGTATTGCTTGTGTTTTATAGGTGCCATATAATCCCAGCCTCATTGGTTGTTCCTGCAGATTCACACGGACTGGTCACTGCAGATTCTGTACCTCTTTTGAAATCAGGAACTAAGCGGCCGACTGAATCCACATTACATTGTAACCCCTTCCAGTAAAAGGCCCTACACACCTGCGCCTGATTAAACCTTTTCTCTGGACTGTGTGGGCATGTTGAGACAGAGTATGATTGACATATCCGCCTCACTGTTGTAGCTTTGATGCACCTATTAACCCTCTGAGACCTGCGCGATCCTGACTGACTTTACTGTCTTTCAGAGGCTCTGGTAGGTTCAGTTTTAGGGCTGGAGTGGCACTACTGATATCATATGAAACTAGAAAACCTGAGGAATCCAATGCTACCAACCATGTCGTACTAGGGGAAGAGGCTAAATAACACTCCAAACATGCGCTAAATGATTTGAGCATATCTTTATGCTAAATGCAGTACCTGTGAGGGTTTCTGGAAAATATCTGTCATTGTTTTGTGTTGTTAACTGCTATCCAATAATAAATATATACATACATTTACATAAAGCAGCATATTTGCCCACTCCCATGTTGATAAGAGGATTAAATACTTGACAAATCTCCCTTTAAGGTCCATTTTGAACAGATAAAAAAGGTGTGATGAATTAACTATGCACAATCATGCATAATAATGAGTAATTAATAACGTTGTGGACTTCTCTGTATTTTCAGTTACTCCGACATCATCATTGAACGAGAGGTGCTGATGCAGAAATACATCCACCTCGTACAGATCGTGGAGACTGAGAAGGTGGCGGCCAATCAGCTGCGCACACAGCTGGAAGATCAGGACACAGAAATCGAGAGGCTCAAAGCAGAGGTAAAGAACGCATGTTTACATTCCTGTTATTTTTGTTATTTTTCACCCAGTTTAATGCTATTTCAATTTTTATATTGGGTCATTAATTAAATTAGACCCAGGTTTAGTTTTACGTTTGTATTCCCGCTGGGGTATTGACTCAAGTTTTCTCGTGAACAAACACATTGACGTTAACATTCACTGTTACTCAAACGCATCGTGTGTATCCTTGACGTCTAACAAATGCATTTCCTTCCTCATAAAACATTTGCAAAGCTACTTTCTTTAATGTTTTAATCCACGCATTGTTTACATTTCTTCCCTGCCTTTGTTGATGCATTACTGCATGTCTTTGAGCGATACCGCTGACTATTGTTGATCAGCGGAATAACATGAAACCGAAGGCAGAAATGTGTTGCATTTGCACGTTTGTCTTGTCTACGCTTGAACGATACAAATAAAACAGGGACCCACTAATAAAATCATTGCTCCACAGCACTACAGGTGGTCAAAATCTCCACAAGGAACCTTCAAGACTACATTTCCCAAAAACATGTTTCTTCCTCATTGTTTTACAGACATTGAAAAACGGTTTGCATTTTGCGATTTTCCCTGGAGACTCACGTTTTTCATTGCCCTCTCTCGGTTTCCTCCCGGGGTCACAATTCTCCCATATTTCTCACCATTTATGACGGATTTTCACACCTTTTTTTCTTTTCATGATCTCAACCTGTTACTGGCGCTCTACAGCGTGTATAAGCTCTACTGTTTCCACCCACACAACAATACAGCCACACCTAATGTTGTTTACTTGCAGACACAACACGGTACTTGATGCAGCAAAAAGCTGCAGTGGCGTGGCGCAAACCATTGGAAATAACAGGTTTGAGTGAGAGCAGAGAGAAATGAAGAGTACTAAGAGAGAGTAATACTCAAGCAGGGGCAAAAAATGAACTAGAATGGCACTCGGAGAGCACAGACCTCCGCCAAGGTGCGTGATTTTAAAAACAGATCCTAGCTCCCAGCTGGCGGTACCGTGAGGTGGTCGGCTTATTGTTAACACGGTGTGCTTCCGCGTAACGTATCGGCGGATGCCTCTCTCATTCAGCGGCTTTGTTATGTCTGTATAACGTTACACTACGTTGTCTCTCATCCCATCAGCTACCGCTTTGTTCTTTCTCACCGCGGATGGCCAGCAGCTGCTGCCGCACCTCGATGTCTCGCCACACATCCACACACGTATCTCTCTGCTCTCAGAAGGAGGCACAGTCACTCGTCATCAATGCGTCATCAGTTACACTGTGCATGTGCTCCAAAAGATTTCATTCAAATCCATCGTGAAATCTTGGAGTAATCCTGCTAACGGACAGACAGACAGACAAACAAACCAACAAACCAACGCCGGTGAAAACATAACCTCCTTCCTAGGCCTTCGGCCTTGGCAGAGGTAATGAATGAATGAAAACTGATGAATATTAGTCTAGTTTCCTACCAGAGATTCACACAAATTCATGCCAGAGGGGCGAATTATTCTGTATTCTTTCCTGAGAATTAAAAGTTAAATTAAAAGTATTAAAAATGTAAAATGCTGTTGCAGTGTACTTTATTTCATTTTCATTTTTTAAAAGTCACCAGAATGCAGGAAACAAAGTCTCTGAAACTCTAATTTGATTTGATTTAGAAATCCTCCCTATTTTTGAGGTCTCGAGGTTGGCGAGTATGTGCATACATAAAGCTGGCATCACTCACTCACTCACCAACACGCCCACACAACTCTGCTGCCATGTACAGTATATATATATATATATATATATATATATATATATATATGTATCCCTATGGGTATGCAGTGTGTGTGTCTTCTCTTCTCACAGCTGTGTTTATGGCAGCGGAGGAGGAGTGGGTGTGAGCGGTGCTCATTCACCTCTGAGTGTGGGAGGAGAAGCCCACCGCTCAATAAAGACATCCCATCAGCTTCCTTACAAACTGCTGCCAAACCGTTACGCTTATCAAACACAACACGTTTCAGCTACGCCGTCACAGCAGGATAAATCAGATGTATGCACTCACACACACACACACACACACACACACACACACACACACACACACACACACACACACACACACACACACATAAAACACAACTGACCTCTATGACGCTGTTAATCTGAACTAATTACAATTCTCTCTCTCACACAACAGCCGGTAATCACTGGTTTATGGTAATTAGATCAATAGAAGTAAACAATAAGTGAGCTACTCTGGATCCTGACGTCACTGTCAGTCACTTTGTTTTGCACATTTCTGAACAGCTTGTTTAATGCAAAACAGTGGAGCACAGTTTGATATATGATTTTGCATGAATTTGCCATATCATGATATATATCTCTGACTACATACAGGCTGAAAATCAAATATTTTACTGCATTAATTTAGATATATTCCAAAGTAAAAGTCCCTAAAAGTGTATGATTCAACTTTTTTCCATGGTTTAGCGTTAAAAAAGTTAACGAAAATCGCAATAAATCACAATACATATTGAATCGGCACCCAAGTATCGTGATAGTATTGAATCGGGAGATAGGTAAATCGTCTCGGCCCTAATAAACATGTGCCTGATTGAAACTGAGTTGTGGTCTGAGCAGCCGTTGGCCTTGAGGGAAGCTGCTTGCTTGTTAGGCCAGCTGTTAACATCTCCATAAATCACAGCTCCGCCGCCATTTCCAGCTCTGTCTCGGCTCATCTGTGTCAATAATGGCTCGTATAAATACTTGTATCGGCTGTCTGAAGAAATAACACTGTGTTTAGCCTGTTACTGCTTTTAGCTGTAATTCTCCCTCGGAGCAACAAGTGAGGACGCTTCTCGTCGCTACACGCTGTGATCGTATCTCACCGGCGGGATTACGGTTGATAATGAAAATGCAAAACAAAAGAGATTTTATGTTAGGAAACATCTGCCTGTGTAATTGGGCTTCTCATGAAAAAGGGATTAGACTTTGAGAGGCGGTCGGTGATCCATCTCATTAAAACACACTCTGGTTTGTTTGTTTACGTGTGTGTTGCTCTGTGTTTATGAATAATTAAACCAACTAGCCACTGTAACTGTCAACAGTTGGCAGACCGGCTCCTCTCTGCTGCCATTTGCATGGTAGCGCTGGTGAGTAAGGAAATGAAGATGAAAGTGTGTGTGTGGCTTTGCTTTGGTTTCATCTTTCATGATGATGTTGTCTGGGGGCCTGGAGGTAGAAAAACAAATAGGTGGAAGTAATATAGTACTAGAGACAACCTCTGCAGGCTGGGTTCATTTCAACATAGCGTTGCCAAGAAAACCCTTTTACCAGCTACGTTTGAAGTTAGTCATCACTGTTATTTAAAGAGATGTGGAGATATCTATTATTAGCTTTACTATGTGAATTGAGATTTTTTTTTTTTTTTCCACGGCTTAATAACATTTTTGAGTATCTTCCCTGGTGAATTCCCTTTGTGATGTGTGGAAGATGAACTTTCAGCCGGCATTTCTCACCTGCGACAATGAATCTGACGCAGCAGTCTGAAGAGAGTATTTCACGTCTGTGAAGAACTGTCATAATTAGATAGATTATGTCTTTAACAGGCCTTGATATTATGGTTTCCATAGATCGGTTTGCGCTATAAATATATTAATCTGCAGAGGATTATACGTCGTCGTCAGTACCCGCTGTGCCCCACAATGCACTGCAGGTAATCAAGCGCATCAAAGCCTTGATTTGCTTATTGTCAGCAGCTGATAGCAGCCGGTCATTCTCCCTTTCTGAATGAAGGCGCCAGATTGTCACAGAAAAGGAAGTCTGATGTCGATCTCGTGCAGCAAACACACCAACATGACTATCACACATTCAACCTTCAACCAAATTACTTCCCTTTAGGAAATATATATAATAGCCTCTTGAATTCTGACTTCCTACTCTCCCTCAAAAGACCATTGTTTCTATTTATCACACGGCGTTGTTGAATACTCGATTCTGATTGGTCAGTCACGGCGCTCTGCAGTCTGTTATTTCTTTATAACAGACCGTCACTATGGGCACAGTTCTGATCTTGGACTCTGGAGAACCGTTTTTGTGTCAAATCATTGATTTCCTAAGTAAGCAGCCGTGTAATAAGCGGGATAATTTACAGCTAGCATATTATTGAGAATTATTACACGGCTGTGTTGAATACTCGATTCTGATTGGTCAACTGCGGCGTTCTGCGGTCTGTAATTTCTTTATAACAGACCGTTGCTATGGGCGCAGTTCTGATAACGGATTCTGGTGGACTATTTTTGTGTTAAATGATTGATTTGTTAAGTAAGTAGCTGTGTAATAAGTGGGTCATTGTTGTGAAATAAACCTCTTCAGCGCGGTGCAAGATCGCTCCGCTCCCTGTTGGTGTTTATTTCACAACAATGACCGGCTTGCTGTACATTATCCTTTACTTAATGTGATTTTACTGTAATTTAATGTGTGTTTTGTGCCGCTATTTAGTCATTCACATTATGCTCATATTGTTTGTGACTGAATCTCTCTTTAAAGATTATAGCTCTGAACAAAACTAAGGAGCGAATGCGGCCTTACCATGTCAACCATGAAAATGAAGACCCGGATATCAAAAAGATCAAAAAGGTGAATAACTATTTTCTACTTACTGTTGGCTTCATGTGATTTTCTCTTCTGTAATCCTTGTGTCTTACCTGGGAAGTGTTGCATGCACAGTATGTATACTACGTGTGTGTGTGACTGTGTCTAAAAGCTACCTGGTTTGTACGTCCTCAGGTGCAGAGTTTCATGCGTGGCTGGCTCTGTCGGAGGAAGTGGAAGATCATCGTCCAGGACTACATCTGCTCTCCTCACGCCGAGAGCATGAGGAAGAGGAACCAAATTGTCTTCAACATGGTGGAGGCAGAGACAGAGTATGTCAATACTTTATGGAGTACAGAAGCAGCACACACTCTAGAAAAGTTGACAAGTTGTCAAGCTTTTGCAGTAATAATAATATAATAGATTAAACTTATATAGCGCTTTTCAAAGATCTCAAAGACGCTTAACACATTAAGTTCATGCCATAACCAAACGGCAACCTCCGGTTAGGGCAGCACAATTAATCAAATAATAATCGCGATCACGATTTTGAGTTCCCGCAATTAAATGAAGATGATCGACTGAGATATTGACGTTTAAAATGTTGCAGCTGCAATCCAGAGTAGAAGAGAGAGCAGACGGGAAAAAACGAAAATGCACAAAATTCATCTGAAGAAGAACCTTATTTTGAGTCTTATTTTGATGCAAAGATTTGTTTGTAATTAGCAGGAATATAGCACAATGTGAACGATAAAGCACGGTGCTCGGTTGATTTGATTTTGGGTAAAGTTTTGGTACAATTTTGTTTTGCTTCTGGGAGATGCTCTGTGAATAAGAACCGAGTTTGTACATTAGTACATTAGCAGGAATGTAGCACAACATATAAGTGAAAGCAGCACTCGGTTTATTTAAATGTGAAAGCGTCCCTAAAATCAATAAATTATCATGATATATTACCGTGATCTCAATATTGATAAAAAATAATCGTGATTATCATTTTGGCCAACATCGTGCAGCCCTACATCCGGTGCCAAAAGCTGCAGTTCCTAAAATGGCCACTTGAGGCTTCAAAAGAGAGTCAATCCTCATAGACCCGCGTGTTAAAATGCCCGACTTTACAGCAGAAATAAACATGTTTACAGCTTGGTAACAAAAAAGTCCCCTGCTTCACGGGTGTCCGTCGAGATTTATTGTGAAACATGTCAAAGTTATCTTGTGTTGCAAATCGCAACTTGGTGAATTCAATAGATGTTTTCACACTAGAAAAGATTAGTAATGTGTTTGTACAGTAATGGGAAAACAGGGAGAGGCATTCATTATTCATTACTCTCAGCTAGAACGAATAAAAACAGACAACATTTTAACAATGTCTTTATATTTGTCACTATTTGCTCATATGCTGTACACATTTTGAAGATATTTCTATAACTTTGCCGGGGAATCTGCTATAGCTCACTGTTTAAGTCTAAACCCAGACATTATCTAGTGATACATGTGACTGTTTTTCTGATTGTCCATGTGCTTGGTGACAGGTACGTCCACCAGCTCTCCATCCTGGTCAACTGTTTCCTCAGACCTCTGAGGATGGCCGCCAGCTCCAAGAAACCCCCCATCAACCACGACGATGTCAGCAGCATCTTCCTCAACAGGTGTGTAGATGTCCTGTCCATCTTTGCTTTTAGCCGAATCACTCAAGTGTTAATTATGCTGGAGACACGAGCAGAGGCAAATACTGAGGATTAAACAAACAAACAATAAAATATCATGTTGTTTTCACACAGTGAGACCATCATGTTCCTACATGAGATTTTCCATCAAGGCTTGAAGGCGAGGATAGCCAACTGGCCAACTCTGGTGTTGGGTAAGCTGTCACTTCGCCTCACACACAAACACACACAGTATGCAAACACTCTGCAGCCACGGAGTGACATCAAGGTCAGGTTTTCAGTGGTCCAGCTTGTGTCATTCAAACGTCAGTGTTGACGTTTTACTGCCCCATTCACACACACGCTCGTTTCCCTATCTCAGTCTGCAACGAGCTCGCTGATTGTCCTGACAGACAATGACGACCCAGACCAGAAGGCATCCCACAAATTCACCTCCTAAAACAGAAGACCCCCCTCGACCGATAAGCATCACCTAGGAGACAGGCCGCTGAAAGACACGACAGCAGATTACTTGTGACAACTTCAAAAAGAAAAGGGGTCGACTGATTAAACACCCTTATCTGACGCTCCGCTTCAGGCTGACGCTGAATTGAATTTTGATGTGTTTTACATCAAATCAATTCCTCAATAAAGATTGTTTGTTTCCTAAAATATTTAGCCTCCAATACAGCATGCTCTTAACCCCACACAGATTATGTTCAAATGAATAGAAGCATCCATCTGTGACTGATGTAATGAAGGATCTCTCAATCTGTTTCTTGCATTGTTTTCATCCTTTTATCCTTTCAATCAGGAAGTAACATCTACTTCATCCAGAGTGTCCCATAAATCAGGCTATATTCATTCTTTAACCTCGTAAGCCGTAGGGTGCTGGAAGGTGTGGTTCGCCTTCACAGACATACCCAAAATAAATCAAGAATAGCTCCACAACTAGCAGGTCTATATGCATGATCTTGGTCTCTATGGATAGGTAAGACCTCAGAGAATTCATCACCAGTGTCAGTAACATTGTGACTGTTACTATGTCTGAGTAAATTGTGATGAACCAAAGGACAAATTCACATTTTTATCCTTTTCTAAAATGTTTTCTAGATTAGACAGTGGATAACAGCATTATAGCAATGATGCCATGCACAGAGATGCCACTGAATTCATTCAGCAACTCCTTGACTACAACTGTGCCAAAGCAGATATAAATAACACAAAGCTCATAGATTCTATAAAGGTTTTAGTAAAGATAGGACCAGGCGGGCTCTCTGTTTGGCCACTTGGATACCCAAAGTGTTCCAAATGGGTTTTTCTACCTCTTGAAAGGGAATCTGACTATAAAATACTACTGATATCCACTACAGGAGGCGATGTGACCACAATGGAGCCTTTGGTTTTGACATTTACCCTGTGCATCATCACGTTCTACCATTGTGCACAGTTTAAAATCAATAAAAAACAACTAAATTGTATACTTTTGACTCCAAATGGAGTAGTTTTAATATGATAATGAAATATTTCAGCAGTTTTCAGCAGTTACTTATAAATCAGGATTATTATAGTAAATTAAAACTTAAACTTAAAATGAAAATAAGCAGTGAAAACTATTTTTACTAAACTGAAACTAAATAAAAAACTATATATCACTACAAAAAAAAAGGAGAAAACATGAATTTCCGTCAACTTTTGTGACATCAAACCACAGACATTGAACAGACTTGACTTTCCAGGAGATGGAGCTATGCCGCAATTACTTCACTAATGTAGCACAAAAATTAAACATTAAACATCATGGCCGTTCCTAGACAGTTCTGCAAATATCTATTTTTATGTACAGTATATGTAGCTACTAGGGCTGTCAAAGTTAACGCGATAAGTAAGGGATAATGTACAGCAAGCCGGTCATTGTTGTGAAATAAACCCCGACAGGGCGATGCCGCACCCCGACGCGAAGCATGACTTGTGAGCATCTCTGCTTTTTAGTTGTATGCTTTGTATACTTTAACTTTATATTACTTAACCAATGATTTATGTATTATATTATTATAAAGAGACTTGCTCCTTTTGCTATTTGACTTGATGATTTGTGATGAGATGAATTGCTAGTGGTAAATACATCCCGTCATGTCACTTCCGTACTGTGCTGTATAATAGTATTTAAACTGTATAAATGTGTGTATGTGTGTTTTTGCTTCTAGCTGACCTGTTTGACATCCTGCTGCCGATGCTGAACATCTATCAGGAGTTTGTGCGTAACCATCAGTACAGCCTGCAGGTTTTGGCCAACTGCAAGCAGAACAGAGACTTTGACAAGCTGCTGAAACAGTACGAGTCCAACGCCGCCTGTGAGGGAAGGATGCTGGAGACTTTCCTCACGTACCCCATGTTCCAGGTAGATTCACAAAACACACCGGAGCACAAATGCATTGTCAATTCATTTATATGTTTCAATAACCTTTTATTCACATTGCTGTTCTCTCCTACAAGATTCCTCGCTACATCATCACCTTGCATGAGTTGCTGGCACACACGCCTCATGAGCATGTGGAGCGCAAGAGTCTTGAATTTGCCAAGTCCAAATTAGAGGAACTGTCCAGGTATGTGTCGGGACCGCAGTACTTTCCTGATACGTTTTGATATTGAACATCGAACTAACTGGCGCGTTTGTGTGTGGCCAGAGTGATGCACGACGAGGTGAGCGACACGGAGAACATCCGTAAGAACCTGGCCATAGAGAGGATGATAGTGGAGGGCTGTGACATCCTGCTGGATACCAGCCAGACCTTCGTCAGGCAGGGTAAGTCACTGCTCAGCAGACAGCAGAGCTCTGGAGCTTTTCCCGACAGTAAGAGCCTCCTGATCTGAGAGCACAGACACAGTACCTTGATGGAGCTCAGTCACTGAATCATGACTTTAACTACTGTAATAGTTTCCACTGGGGGAGATTTGTTTCTCTGTCAGCTTGCCCGGTGAAAATGTGATTTACAAATTGGCTGTAACTTCTCAAAGACATTATTCTGAACGATAGTAACAACTAGCATCATTTAAAGTAAGAATATCTTCCTAATGAATCATTCCCAAGCAGTTCAAACCTGAATTTTACAGGGGATACATTTTTGTAGTTTCCTACATTAAACTTTCAGATTAAACGAATTTCCCTTTACTCAATGAAACCTTTAAGCACTTACTGTACCGTTCTCACTTTCAGTGCACGTATTGCAATTGCAAAACGCTTTGGGTAAAAAGGTACATCAAATTAATGTAATGTAAAA
The DNA here is from genome assembly GCA_916701655.1 of Sebastiscus albofasciatus. Lineage (NCBI taxonomy): Eukaryota > Metazoa > Chordata > Actinopteri > Perciformes > Sebastidae > Sebastiscus > Sebastiscus albofasciatus. Next base: position 33,592 of record CAKAOI010051217.1, read on the forward strand.
ATGTATTTAAAGCCACTAGTTCTCATTCTCTTACTGTGAAGATAAAGGGATTGTCTGTGATTACTTGTGCATGCTAAAGCCTCAGTGTGGAGTCATGGTGCCAGAACCAACAGCCTGCCTAATCTAACAAAACAAAGTCATTCTTGATCACCTTAATCTCAAATATACCACATAAATTGTACTGTAGCGTATTTATCAGCAATTATTTCATATAACAAGTGGTTGGAAAGACAGTCCCATAAAGATCCAGTGTTTTTATGGGACTGTCTCTGTCTTCAAGACATGCAAAATCTTCACACTGTTGATGTGCTCTTGAGAAAGACACTGAACCATATCTGTACCATGTGTGCTAAGAAGTGTGCTAATTGCTACAGTGTGCAAACCCTAATGAGATTGATCAGTCACTTACGCCTTCAATGCTGACACCAGTTTTGACAGTGCACGTCTTCTCTTGATCCAAGGTTACTGCTTCAAGCAGAGATTCAGTTTTATGCCACTGAATCTGTCTGTTTTAAAGGTACAGTCTGTAGGATTTAGGTGACCTCCGTTTCCTAGACTGTGGTAACGTGAGCCACCAAAACTGCGGTAACGCTGTTCGCCTCGCTCAGAGGCCATCCTTACTATAATAAGTCTACTTTAAGAGCAACGGACGTCAGACGGTGGCTGGCGGTTCCACGGTTTTTCACTCTGCAGCTCACGTTACCGCAGTTTCAAAGCGCGTTGGGGAACTACGGTGGCCTACAGGTAGCGCAAAAATGCAAAATGCAAAATGCAAAATGCTCTCACTAGAGCCAGTGTTACTGTAGAAACATGGCGGAGCAACATGACGGACTCTGTGAAGAGGATCTGCTCCCTATGTAGATAGGAAAGAAAGATAACGTAGATAGATAACGAAAACGCAACGATTCTTAGTTTTAGGTGATTAAAAACTACTGAAAACTAGGCGTTACTGGTTACACCGGACATTTTCCAAGAAAAGATGGCGCTCAATATCTGTAAAGCGCTTACTTTGATCTTTAACGTCGGGTTTCTTTGTGTCTGGCCTCTTCGGTCGAGCTTTCGCTGCGAGGTACAGGTTTCCACCTGGTGCTGCTGTGCAGCGCACACCGGCTGTGACCGCTCCGTCCTCCACACGGCAGTTGCATCATTGACGTTATGGTTCCCTTATAGCTCTGGGTTTATATCTGAAATATTGTCAAATATATTACACTTTTGCTTTTTACTTTGGCACCAAATCCTCCGCCATCGCCTTGTCTGTCAACTCTCTCTCATCCCGTGTGTGAAATCTGACTCTGTGCTGAGACACTTTCACTTTCACTTTCAGTTTGTAGCCTCCGTTGTCCGACTATGTATTGATAACACGCTGCTGATTCGTGAAAATGAACTAAATGGGTTTTAGTTCTATAAAAAAAAAGCAAAATAACAGACTCACAGGCGGTGGGTATGTAATGTAGTCGGCGTGTGCACACACACCATGTGACACCGGTAACATCGACTACCGCTGATAGATCTGCATTCTGCTAATAGATAGTGACACATCTCTGCCAGGTGCACACTCAAAATACATGTGTGCAGAAGCGAGTTCAGAAATGTGGCTTTTTACACGTGTATGTTTGTGCCGCTGCAGATGCTTAGCAAACACCGCCCTCAGCTTAGTGTCAGCTTAATGACATGTAATATAATCCTGTGCCCCTCCTGCTCCTCAGGCTCTCTGATCCAGCTGCCGTCGGTGGAGCGAGGGAAGCTGAGCAAGGTCCGTCTGGGTTCCCTCTCTCTGAAGAAGGAAGGGGAACGGCAGTGCTTCCTCTTCACCAAACACTTCCTCGTCTGCACGCGCAGCTCCGGGGGGAAACTGCACCTTCTCAAGGTGAGAACATCTCAGCCTCAGAGTGGAAATGAACATATTTAATTGATCGCAACTTTGAACCAAAATTAACTGTTGTTATAATTAAACCCTTACAGCAAGGTGGAGTTTTGTCCCTGATTGACTGCACCCTCATAGAGGAACCAGATGCCAGCGACGAGGAGTGTAAGTTTACTAGGGGTGGGGAAAAAATCGATTCACCTATGTATCACGATTTTTTTTTTTTATGAATTTGAAATCAGTTTATTGATGCCGCTTTTATTGTTGTAGTCTGAGTAATGTGACGTCATATCCGTTTCAAACAGCGCCGCAGTTGGCCAAAACCACAGATGTGTTATTAGAACAAGAAAGTAGAAAACGGCAGAGGGTCGGCATGGATACGACCTGCACCCTCACATGCTAAATCCAAAGTGGTAAACACTACACATCCAGTAAAATATGGAAACACTTTGGGTTTCACACATTGACAGGAAAAGCAGAGCTAGACATCACGGTTAAAGCTGCATGCTAACTCTGTCATAGACAGGAAACGTTATCGCATCACTGTGTCGGCCGTCACTCTCATCTCCGTGGTCAAATGGGCCGACGCTACGACTGTAGAGCACCCAGATACTGACATTTATGTTAAATGCATTCAAACGGCCTCAATGGAGCGGACCATGGATGTATAAAGAGAACGGAGCTGACGGGAGAGCTAGAGACCACCTTGGAGAAGTTAGCAGAAGTATACATGTGTGACTACATCTGGTTTTCAAAATAAGGTGTTAACAAAGGGAACTGTATACAAAATACATATATGGAAATAAGATTGATTGGATTATATTCACCAGAAGTATAAAACATTACATGTCCGACATAAATTAAATAGAAAATGCCACTAATTTGTGAGGGAAATGTCTTTATTCTTTGATTTTTGGGTTGCTGGAAAAAAAATTAATAAATAATTCCTGACAGTGACTGATATATTTGACTTCAAGACATCTCTGACTACATACATGCTGAAAAGAAAACCTTTTTATTGTATTAATTTAGATATTTTCCAAAGTAAAAGTCCCTAGAAGGGTATGATTAAACTTTTTCCCCGTGGTCTAGTGTTAAAAAAGTTAACAAAAAAATCGCATTAAATCATAATATCCAATTGCAATACTTAAAAATCACAATACATATCGAATCAGCACCAAGTATTGTGATAGTAGACCTAGAGTTTACGCTGGTCGACACACAGGCAGCAGCTCTTATTGGCTCATTTAGGCCCTTCACCACTCACGGAGGTTAATTAGGTGTCAGACGATAAGTGTCCTGAAATTACTTCCCTTTAAATATCAGATGCTCACCCCTTTAAATGTCAGGTTTTAATCTTTTGACATTGATGATCTTTGTCCATTATTTTTTTTTTCTTCTTCTGAGGATGCAAATAGGGAGATTGATGAAACACCTACACCTACACACACACACACACACACACACACAAGTGCTGAGACAATCATGTGCACACTTCAACACACACCTTTACACTTAAGTCTCAGGGGTGCGTAGGATGGAGATAGCAGGTCCACTTAATTAACCCTCTGTGTGTGTGTGTGTGCGTGCGTGCGTGCGTGTGTGTGTGCGTGAGTGTGTGTGTGTGTGTGTGTGTGTACAAGCACAAGCATTTCTTTTTTACTATCATCATCATTAAGAGGATTGCTGCACTGTAAAAGCTGTTTCTCTTCCCTCCATCACACAGCTAAAGCTGGCGGTCAGGTGTTTGGCCAGCTGGACTTTAAGCTGGTAGTGGAGCCAGCAGACACACCTTCATTCACTGTGGTGTTACTGGCACCGTCGCGACAGGAGAAGGCGGCGTGGACCAGTGATATTAGCCAGGTAACACACACACACACACACACACACACACACACAGCATAACAAGAACCTCCAAATAGCGGGAGCGAGTCTCCGCTGGGCATTGAGAAGGCTTAGTGATAAGTAAACACAGACACGGGTGCAGTTCCCCCGGGGCGGCGAGTTCAGCTCGCTGCCTCGGTGCTTCACAAACAGAGTAGCACCGTACAAGCATATCACACTGGATTAATTCTTATCAGACAAAAAAATACACTCACAGTTTAAAATGGCTTCTTTTTCCCTCAATTCCTCAATCAACCTGACTTTTGAAATATTTCTCAGCATTTGTTTTAATTCAGTGGGAGCGCACAGATAAACAATTAAAGATTATTTCAAATTAAATCACTAAATCTCTGACATGATTAATGGTGTTACAGACAACACCCATCATCACCCGATTCGACTGTTATCAGGCCATTAAGTAGGTGTTATCGGTCGCTATAAGCACCATAGATGTGGGTCCATGGGGACCTACTGCGCCTACTACGTTGTAAAAATGAAAACAAAACTTATACCTGCAGTAGGCAGAATGTTTTTGGCATCATTGGGCAAAAATTCCACAATAAGAGAAGACTGACTGAGACTGAGAAAACTAGACTTCTGCTCCTCCTCATGGCTCTGTTTTCAGGCTTTAAAAAATTTAGCCCGTGACGGGAGACTTTGACCAATCACAGGTCATTTCAGAGAGAGAGAGCGTTCCTATTGGCGATTCATTCAACAGAGGCAGCTGTAAATCACTCACGAAGTCCAACCAAATGGTCAAACTAGGTAGCACTGATCAAATATGAATCAATATTCTGTTACTGTAATGCCTATTTCTCACCTGTAGTGTACTGTTGAGCTGTAAAATGAGAAACCACATCCACACAGGCTGCATGAGCAGCGCGGCTCGGCTGCGTGTCAGCTGCGTCTCGCCTATTTTTACCGAGAGCCGCGTACGGTTTCACAGCAACAACAGACAGTGAAAGTGATCTTTTGACAGTATATTGACATCATACTAGCAACATTACTACAGTTTCAATGTCTGTATCTGTAGAATACGTCATGGATATGGAAAAAAAGTAAAGATTTAACTTTCAATCAACGTTTTTTTTTCTGTGGAGAGAATTACTTAATTTGTTAACACATGGCTTTTGTTCTGAAATATTTACAGGACAGTGTTATAGAACATGCAGTGACTTGCAGGGCTCCATGAATGAATAAAGCACGGGGTTTTAATAGTGGATTATTACTGTTATTTACAACTTACCACACGGTTCTTAAGCTTTTCTGTATGGCCCGGGTGTTATATCGTCTTTCAGTGATCTACCATGTGAATAGATGATTAAACCTACTAGTGGGTGTAGTAGGCCCCTACTAACCCACATCTATGGGGTTTATAGCGACTGATAACGCCTATTTAATAGCCTGACAACCGTCTAATCGGCTGTTTAAATTCTGTAGGTCGAACAAACATGAGAACAACTTACAAATATTCTCACTTTTCCATCTCATACTATCATTATTTCACTTTATTCTCTCTTAACTTATCTTATTTTCCTCTCTGTCTCTGCAGTGTATTGATAATATCCGCTGTAATGGCTTGATGACCAGTGTATTTGAGGAGAACTCTAAAGTCACTGTGCCTCATATGATCAAGTAAGTATGTTTGTGTGTGTGAAGAGGAACGCCCATCTCCTAATGCCAGTGTTGCATACCTGGGTGGAATTGTTACAGTTGTGTTGATGTACTGTAAACTGTTACGCTGTATGTTATGTATTATGCTTTTTTTATATATTTATTTATTTCTGCTCAAAAGTATTCTTTGGTATCCACTCTTATTTTTAGCGTCCTTCTTCGGAATATATTTATTCTTTATTCATTTTTTTACTTGGCTGTTTTTGCTCAGCTACTTTCATAACCTTTTCCTTGTTTAGCAGCCCAGCAGTCACCCATGCTCGATTGTGTGTGTGTGTTTGTGTGTGTACGTGTGTGTCCATCAGATCCGATGTGCGTCTCCATAAAGATGATGTTGACATTTGCTTCAGCAAGACGCTCAACTCCTGCAAGGTCCCCCAGATCCGCTACGCCAGCGTGGAGCGGCTGCTCGAGAGGCTGACCGACCTGCGCTTCCTCTCCATAGACTTCCTCAACACCTTCCTGCACACGTACAGGATTTTCACCACGGCAGCGGTGGTCATGGACAAGCTGGCAGACATCTACAAGAAGCCCTTCTCCTCCATACCTATCAGGTCATACGATGCAAACACACAGATATATGCATTCACAAACACAGAGTGTGTGAAGTATATGTAGGATGTGTATCTGCGTTACATGGGTGTGCTGAGAGTGCTTTATTGGCTGCAGTCTGTGATTTGGACTCTCTGTCCACAAGGTTGAATACATACTGGCTGAAATACATACCAGCCTGTGTGTGTGGAGGCCAGCAGAACAGATGATTCAACAAGGTTTTTGGCACAGCCATAGGAATATACGAGTTTCTCTCTCTCTCTCTCTACTTTATTCATACTCTCTCTCTCTCTCTTATTAGGTCTCTGGCTGCATCAGAATTGTGTGTTTATATTCCTTCCTTGACTTTAACTTAACTTAACTTTTCAACTGGAAAAGCTCTGTCTTTTCCTCTGCCCAAGGGCAGGTTTGTATGTAAGGCCTAATTCACCGAGGAGAACAGGGAGGACCCATCCAGAGACCAGAGGTGTGCAGGAAGGGCAGCGGGGGTGTTAAACCTTTACTTAAAGCTGCAGTAGGCAGAATGGTTTTGGCTTTATTGGGTAGAAAATCCCATAATAACCTTTCAGTATATTGTAATTCAAGTGTTCTGAGAGAAAACTAGACTTCTGCACCTCCTCATGACTCTGTTTTCAGGCTTTAAAAAATCTAGCCCATGACGGGAGCCATTCACAAGTCATTTCAGAGAGAGAGCGTTCCTATTGGCTGTGCTCCGGCTGGTGGGTGGTGCTTGGTATTTCCTCAGCAGATCCCAACATGGCAAATTTCTCATTTTACAGCTAAACAGTACACTACAAGATGATTCTGAAAACATTTGAGGAGAGAAATAGACATTACAGTAACAGAATATTGATTAATAGAGTCAGAGTCTGCAAGTGATTGACAGCTGCTCAGAGACGGCAGACTCCAGCTCGGCTCTGATTGGTTGTTTTCCTCCGGTCTGTGAAATCTTGCAGATGCCGTTAGGAGCACCGGAGGGCACAGAGACACATGATTTTTTTCAGCTTACCTGTCTCGTGCACTACTGTCAGGATATAGTGACCGTTTTATAAATATAACTTTTTTTTTTTAATCATATTTGCTCCATTTCTACCCACTGCAGCTTTAAGGCAGCTTTAACTTAACATTATAAACCCTTGAATATAAAACGATTCACTGAAATCAGTTGAGAAATGTAGACGTTATAGTGCTTTTTATCCAGAAAAACAGCAGCTCCACACCGTTCACTTGTATGTGTTTACAGGCCAGTCGTGCCCTCTCCAATATGGCGTCCACGTTGATGTACGATGCAGGAGTCTATGTATATATGTCTATGGCTATACATGCGTACTATCAGCATACAGATGTTAGCATTAGGCTCAAATCACTACTATGCGTCAGTAAGCGTAGCCTCACAGAGCCGCTAGGATGGTTGGAGTCTCATAGTCTTGCTTCAACCTTGTGTATTTATATTTCATGGCTCTTTTGTGTGCTACATCTTTCACATGTTATCTTCAAGTTATTCAGTTTTCCACGTCTTTTAATGAGCATTTGTTGACAAAGATTGGAGCACTGCAGTTTCCGACTTTTACAAATGACTAGAGTGCATTTCAAAGTCAAAGTACAGCTCTAATGCCCCTCGGTTTTTCTTGATCAAAGAGGTGCCCCCCTTTCATTTTTGCCTCTTCCAGTTAGAGACTCTCACTGATATGGATATTCACATGGCCACATGGATGCATGACTTTAACACAGCTTTCTGCACCCACTTTACATTGGGTTTTTCTCCCATGTGTTAATATCTGGGAGACTGAACATATGCTGGTGTTCTCTCGCCCACACGCTTCCTCTCCTCCTCCTCCTCCTCAAACACACCTTTTCTCATCCAAGAGATTCATCCATCATCCTTCCATCTATCTCTGTCACATCTCCCGCTTTTGCATTTTCATGTCTCAATCCAAACATCACCCCCCCATCCATTTAATCATTTTTCTGTGTCATCCATCCTCCCCCTTGTCTCTTCATGTCCCCTCTAACTACAGGGCGCAGAACCACTCATTTGAGCGTCTGTCCATCTCATCCATCTGTCCCGACTACAGTCTGAAGATCAAGAAGATAGCCGTGGATCAGTCCAAGTAACCAACTCCTCTCTCTCTCTTCTTTACTTTCTCTTTCCAACTTTTCCTGCCTGGTCTTCCTCTCCTCTGGTCGAGCGCTGCGGTCGAAAAGTCAAGAAGTTACGTCCTAATGTCTTTCAGCAGAAACCTTTGTTTGTCATATACATACAGGTACATACATGAAATCTGACCTCTGCATTTAACCCATCCTCAAGTCCAAGTTCAAGTTTAGTTTATTTTAGGAGCAGTGGGCTGCTGTAAGGGAGCAACTTGGGGTTTTAGTGTCTCTCTCAAGGACGCTTCAACATGCAGCCTGTAGGAGCCAAGGTTTGAATCGCCAACCTTGTGTTTAAAGGATGACCCGCTCCACCCACTGAGCTACATCCGCCCCTAACCCCTAACCTCTTTTCCTTGACCTCGATGGAAAACATCATGAGGTCAAGGAAAGATGAGAAGGAGAATTCATAAGGAAAAGACAACTGTGGTGTTGAGAGAATCCGACTGCAGTTACACTAGGCTCTAATTATGATGCGACGGCAGCGGATGTTAGTGATGCAGGTCTGACGTGGTGAAACAACAGTATTCTGAAGATGGACTACAAAAGGCGCTGCTTCTCCCCCATGCGATGTTAAATATCTCTTTCAGTGACAGACTGCTTCACCCGCGGTGTGAGACAGAGATACTGCAGGTCCTTCTGCTGCTGGAACACTTTACATCAACATATGATAAAGGATTATCTGACCTAACAAGGACAACCGGTGATAAATATCACCTCTTACCAAGGTTGGAATTGAAATAAAAAAGGAAATAACCTACAACAAAGTTTATGTGATAAATATTGAGTTATTTTTGCATCATGGAGAAGGTGTAGAGCTATATGTTTACTGTTCATTGTTTTATTCTTATTTGTTACTTGTTCGACATAAATAAATAGAAATTAAGTGTAAATAAAATAGTTGTCACTGTCCACTCATATTTATCAACATGAATCCCAATTAATGTATGAAAATATTATGCAAGATAAGCATATTGTTTGTTTTCATGAACGGCAGAATGGTGCGTTGTTTTAGAAGTTGCAGCCGCAAGGAATTGTGGGGCGGTATTATCTCCTTTCCTTTGGTAAAGGATGGTCCAGTGTATCCTCTGCTAAAGGAGATAAGAAAGGAAGCATTGAAGCACCTTTCCTTAACATTTAGAGGATTCAAACAGCTCTTATCGTGGCTGCTACTTAAATACTTCCGGGTCATTTCACTCCGTTAGGAACCTTTCTTAGAGAAAAAGACTTTTCGACCGCAGCCAGAGTCTGACACTTCACTGATGCATGACTTCCCCCTCTCCTTTTTAATCTACCTGCTCTCTATCTCTTCATATGAATGGAACAACTCACCGGGGTTGTAATTTCACTAGTTTGCACCACTTTCGGTTGATGATATGTCGACAGGAATGGGAGAAGGGAAATGTTTTGTTCAATCTGCAGCTGGTCTGTAGCATGTTCTTTCTGTGGAGCATCACTTCCTCAAGGCCGTTTTTTCCTCTCCGCATTCATATCGATCCCTTTTTCGTCGTTCCTCTTCAGTCTGCTTTATGTCCTCGTCTTAAGCATCTCCCGCTGCTTGCTTCAGAGCTCTTCAGCGTTCCTCCGCTCTGCTTTTCACGCATCTTTCCTTCCTCTATCTGCCTTTCATTCCCTTTCCCTCTTCTCTCAATCTGGGATGCAATTTTGTTCCTCTATTTCCTGCTGAATAACTTGCTTGTGTGAATGAATGATGGATGTGTTTATCTATGCATGGTAACTCCTCCCTTGATGTAGCTCTGCACACATGACTCTCTGAGCAGTGTTTTGTCATCATTAATGCTTGTTGATTAAAGCTTTTGCACTTTCATTGCCTGGTAAATAAGGCCTTTAAATGTTGCAAATTTAATCTGCAATAAAAGATTGATGATTTTTTTTTTTTTACTCTAATCTATAAAGTAGGGCTGTCAATCAATTCAAATATTCAATCACGATTAATCGCAAATTAATCGCACATTTTTTTATCCGTTCAAAATGTACCTTAAAGAGAGATTTGTCAAGTATTTAATAGTCCTATCAACATGGGAGTGGGCAAATATGCTGCTTTGTGCATTAATGCGTTAAAGAAATTAGTGGCGTTAAAACAAATTTGCGTTAACGCGTTATTATGACTTTAACTTTGGAAGCCCTACTATAAAGCAATCTATGAAACACATTTGCTGAACACTTTTTAAGATCCACAATTTTAAGATAAGCAATGACTTTTTAGAGCTAAACAGCAACATTCATCCCCTGACTTTAATCAAAGTAGCTAGCTTTTTACACATCCAGTAGACACGGAGCTACATTAACATTGATTTGGAGCCGTGTTATGTTCATTTGACGAAGTCCAATATTCACTCTCTTTTTAGCTCTGTTTTGGTCACCATAACAATTAAAGCAGATTTAGGTTTATATTAACTTGTCCAACGACCTCCTGGTCATTAAAACTGTGGAGCTGTGTATATGTGGATGTAAACACCCTTAAATTAAAGCTTCAAGTCAGCACGGTAACTTCAAAGACAAACCCAGTCTGCTGGAGTACACACAACACAATACAAATTGTGTCACTGCTCTAATAACTTCTGACTGCACTGTATGAGCCCACTCATTATAAGTCACTCTGGATAACTACATTAGCTAAATGCCCCAAATAAAACACTGCCTTGAGGTCCCCAGTGTGCTGTGAAATCTGAAATTCTGAATCCACAGTATTTTGACCCTAAACCAGATATATGTCTCTAATGCAGGAAACCTATCTGACAAAATGATGAAACTCTTCTTTTGAGCTGCTGCAATTACACACATTCTCTTTTCATTTCTTTTAAAATAGCCTCTTATTTTGCTAACACATTGCTTTTTCTCCCCTTTCAGGTCTTTGGAGCTGTTCTTCGCCACCAACCAGAACAATCGAAGTGGCGAACACACAAACGACAAATCTCCTCGTCTCTGCCGCAAGTTCTCCTCTCCACCTCCGCTGTCCATCTCGTCCCGCACCTCCTCTCCTGTCCGAACACGAAAACTCTCTCTCCACTCCCCCAGCACCGTCAGGGTGGGAGGCCTCGACCTAACCAGTCCTCTGTCCAACTCCAGCGTCAACAATAACACCTCCCAGTCTGCTGCCAGTAGCCCCACATCTGCCACCACCCCCCAAACCCCGACTCCAACCACCTCCTCTCCTCCTCCTTCCACCTCTCCCCCACCCAACAACTCCAAGTCACCACAGGACCAAGTTCCTCCCATCCCCTCGTCCCCAGATCAGAGTCCTGGCTCGACTGCAGAGGGGGACGAGGTGCCCAAGATCGACCCCTTCTGTTCCAAAATGAGACGGAGCATCCGCAGATGTATGTTATAGTTTACACACAAATATAGTTAAAACAAATATTTACACTGTACAGATGTATGTAAGGTGGTCGTGCACATCCGAAACCGTAGTAAGCCGGTGCTGGACCAGTAGAAGACAGCCCTGAAAAATGTAGAAGAAGGTCCGCCCTTTAAAGGGACTGTTTGGAACTTTTTACAGGTATAAATCTAACGGGTCAGGATCCCATGCCGCACTCGCATATGCGCGCTCGCGTGTGGCTACGCTGTTCAGACCGCTCCTCTGCCTGCTCACACAACTCACACAACTCGCGCGTTCTCGCTCCACCTCATGTTCATGCGCGCTCACTCCACACTACAGAAGAGTTAATTTAGCTCTGAGAATATCTAGTGAATGTACAGTGGACGTTTGTGCAGAAATAACTGCTGCAGACTTAACGGCCACAGGTGTCGCTGTTAACAAACATTTCTGAAAGTTACAAATAGTCCCTTTAAGTGCAATTTATTGGCACATCTTAGTTAGTGATGTTTCGAGCACAAGATCTTCTTCAGACGATATAAATCTGCACATCTTAAAAGGTAAACGCTCTGGTCACATGATAGTCACATGATATCGCCAGTGACCCAAATATCCCACATATAATCAAACTTATACATAGTATACAACAATATATACAACAATTAATATACAAACATTTATCAATCAATAATATATGTAAGTACCTCTCAGCTCATAAGAATAACATCAAGCCCATGGCTGTCATACTGTTTAATTGGCTAGAATTAAATAGAGGCGCCTCTAAAGAAAAATAGGATGTACCTTAAACATATATAAGAGTAGGAATCTATGAGATATGATGGATATAAAACGAGGGAGGGAACAACATCTATAACTGAAGTCCACATAAATAATGAACACAGTTAGCACAAGTTCACTACATCACTTCACATTATGCATACAAACCATAGAAAAAGGCCATAATATCATGTAAAACCACACTATCACTTACCGTGAAAAGTCCAGTTCAGTGGTTAGTTACTTAGTTGATCCAGGAGTCAATGCGGCGTCTATGTATATAGTATACGTCTACATGAACACCAACCATGCCCACCTCCACAGGAAGCAACAGCGATAAAGATGATTTAAGTTCTCATGTTGTGCTTCTACACTGTGCCTAGCTTATTGAACTATGTATTCTCTATGACTGAACATCGACATATGTACAGCCTTATTGGAGTACTGAAAAGCTCATGAAGAGCTGGAGGTCACTCCTCACATGGCACAGTGTAAAGCGTTCCCTGTAAGAGAGCAACAGACGCCTGGTGGGACATCATTATCTCCTTATATTGGTGTGCTTGAGTCGGCTACATGCTCAGATCTTCTAATAGTAGCGTTAAACAGGCCTCTCACGCTGGAGAGAGATAGTGTCGGAGCATCTGAAGCGGCACAGTGAGGACACGCTGCAGTTAGACCCTCATTAACATGTGCACACATATACAATATGTTTGTGTGTGTGTGTAAGAGTGTGTGCATGTGCATGTGCATGTGTGGCAGCTGCTAACCGCTCACTAGGAGTCAAAGAGCCATTAGCGGTCGTACCATGAAGGCACTCTCACCTCCTCTGCATACTGTCTCTCACTTTCTTTAGCTCTTAATCAGACCTTCATGTGTTTGTATGTATCTATGCACATGCAGCTACTTGCATCTTCCTTTGTTGTCTGTTGATCTTTGTCTTGGCATTTTTCTGTCACTGACAAATTGGCAGCGTGACGTTCATACTTGCCAACTTTGAGACCAAAAGCTGGGGGGTCTAGGGGAGAAAAACATGAGTTTCAGAGACTTTGTTTTCTGCATTCTGGTGACGTTTAAAGAATGAAAATAACAATTCAACTGTGCACTAAAATGTGCCTTTTAGTGCATGTGAGCGTGCCCCACTGGCTAGCTCATGGCCGCTGACACAACGGAAGTTGTAGTATACCGCCGTTTGGCCACTATGACAATTTGCTTTACAACCTGGCGCTCTTCCGTGGGGCTTGGTTGAGAGCTGTGCAAATTTCGAATTTAGCCCCTTTAAGTGCAATAAAGTTCTCCTCTCCAGTAGAGCGGCTACAGTAATGGCCATCACCATGACCATAACCATAACTATCATCATCATCATCAATATTCTTGTCCCTCTCCTCTCCTCATAGCTGTGCTGGAGTCGGTGTCGCTGGAGAAAATCATCCCGGAGTCTCCTCAGAGCAGTGAAGCAGGAGATATCTCTCCATGTCGCTCCCCTTCCACACCTCGACACCTCCGCTACAGACAGCCTGGAGGTAACACTGCGTGTGTGTGTGTGTGTGTGTGTGTGTCTGTGTGTGTGTGTGTGCGGATTTATGACTCATAAACCACAGAGCCATAGCTGGAGGCCCTCAAAGTGGGTAGCGCTGTGCCACCCTGCAGAGCCAGGCAAAGATCCCTGACCCTGGAGGCCGACGTCTTTAGTACAGCAGCATACTGTAATATAAAGCTCAAATGCAGCCAGACCGAGGCATAAATGGTCCCATGTGACTGAGTGATGATGCGGATAATGAGGATCATTTCAACGTGATATTAAAGGTGATGACTGATATGATCTCAGTGAGAATTCCTGTATGGCTGTTGTTGGACATATTGCCACCAATGAGGAGTATATTTATGGTCTGTAACAAAAATGACAAGGTTGATGATTGGTTGGTTTCAAAAGTGACGATAAAGACAACACATTTTCAGA
>CAKAOI010051218.1:0-17259 GCA_916701655.1 Sebastiscus albofasciatus
TTGTTGGTGTTGGTGTTGGTGTAGGGGTTTCACTGCTTGTTGGTGTTGGTGCAGGGGTTCCACTGTTTGTCGGTGTTGGTGTAGGGGTTTCACTGCTTGTTGGTGTTGGTGCAGGGGTTCCACTGCTTGTTGGTATTGGTGCAGGGGTTCCACTGCTTGTTGGTGCAGGGGTTTCACTGCTTGTTGGTGTAGGGGTTCCACTGCTTGTTGGTGCAGGGGTTCCACTGCTTGTTGGTGTTGGTGTAGGGGTTCCACTGCTTGTTGGTGCAGGGGTTCCAATGCTTGTTAGTGTGGGGGTTCCACTGCTTGTTGGTGCAGAGGTTTCACTGCTTGTTGGTGTAGGGGTTCCACTGCTTGTTGGCGTAGGGGATCCTAGGGTAGTAGCAGGGCTGGCTTTCTTGTTTGTTTTTCTATTTGAAGGTCTTTTGTCTCTAAGAGCTATGAGGCAACAAGGTGAGAGAAGAGCAAGGTATTAGTTACGATGAGGTGTGGATACAGAGTGTTTTGCCTTGGCCTGGAGTAGCATCTTATGTCTTATGACATAAATAATTCTATTAAATTCAGACCACAGACAACTTCTTCCTGAAAGTGGAGGTAAACAGCGGGGCACAAAGGATGTTCTCTTTGTACATTCAGCATTGTACAACTTGTTTACCTGGCAGAGCAGTAACTTCATCTTCCTTTTGTGCAAATATTGAATTCCCTCCATCCACCCCTGTGATGTTACTCCTACTCCAAGGACTACGGCTCCCATCACGCACCACCGCAGACTCGATTCCTGCCCAGTACACAAAGTAAGACTGCACCACTGTGATGCTGAAATGACAAACAAAGAGGTTGCTACATTTGCATTCATCAGTATTTGACTGCAAGTTACGATGGTTTACAACCCTGAACTCGTACGAATGGTCGGCTCATACTTACTAGAACCTGATGTCTCCCATGGGTGCATCAGGAGCCCTCCACACAAACGACAGGTTTCTCTTCAGCTGTTTGTCAGAGTGCGTGAGGGTGTCGCCCTCCGAGAGGCAGCGCAGGGTGTGGGTCCCAGGGGGAGTAAGGGTCCAGGAGCCACCTACCAGCAGCGGGCCCACTCTCGTAGATTTGGCACCAACTCCAGTTCCGACTCCGACCCCAGCCCTGCCCCCGGCACCCTCCGCACTGCGAACCTGGAGCAGGAAACCCATGAAGTCCCGAGAGCTTCGGACAGTTACTGAGGACACAGGTATGGATGCAAAGAGTGTTGGTTGTCGGTAAGTGAATTAATTGTTAATTAGTAACCAACTGTGCCTGACAAATACCTGTTACTAACTGTCCAGGCAGGTAAGAGGAGGCGGATGTGCGCAGGGTAACATGGCTGCGCTGCAGATCCTGTGGTTGAGCGCGGATGTGGCCGGGAATCATTTCCCGACAAGAGACGTGGCTGGCGCCGCGGGAGAACGTCAGGGCGGACGGAGCCAAAGATAGTAAGACCATACTGACCCCGAAACACTGGAGGGTAGACTGCATCTCTACACACAACCACAGCAAAGACAGACAGTGGAGATGAATCACTGGACTTTTCTTTGTAAGTCCGACTGAAATTACATTCCGTTTTTTTTTTCGTTCGATAAATTCGCACGTCAATATATTTTTCAAATCGCTGTTTTTGTGATGAACATTTTCACACAGAACACAAATATTAATAAAAGCATTTTTTTTTTTCTTTTGGAACTAGGTCGATTTTTAAGAGCTTTCTTACCACGAATATAATAATATTTATGAAACAACAACGCGGAGGCTCCATCGTACGAACTAAAATGGCAAACTTTTATTACTTATTTCAACCAAGCCCCCCAGGAAGAGCGTCAGGTTTGGTCACAAATTTAGCAGCTCTGTAGCATTGCCAGTGGCTTCGTGCTCGCCGCCGCCACATACGTACAGTCTGTCAGTGCGATGTAACTTTAACGAGTGTCCGACAGACCATATGTGTGTGTTGGCGGTGAGTGTAAGGTTGTTGGTGGCATTCTAGCTGTGAACGTAGGTGTAGCAGTGTGTGTACAGTTTATTTGTCGGTGAATAATATTACGAAACTACAACTCCTCCGCTCCGCTCAAGCGAGCTGGAGAGATTGGAGCTGACTTCCTGTATCTTGCAACTCTGGCTCCGCCTCTTAAGAGGTGGGCTGTTAAGGTGGACCAGCTTTTCTCTTTAAAGAGACAAGCCGCTCCTCTGAGCCGCTCAGCTTTTTAATTCCAGTGTGCCTAGAAGCACAAGGCAAAGCACACTGGTCTATAATCCAACAGGCTTCTTTTTGTGGGAATGCTGATTCAGCATTCTCAGTATTGTTCTTCTAAGGTTTATTCAACTTCTTCAATCAACTGTTTCTTCCGTATGTTTTTTGGCCTTTAACTAGTCCTGCATACTTTCAGCTACAGAAACCGTTCAACTATCAAAATATTCAGCTCTTTAAGGACATTAGTGCTATATCTTTTCTTGTTTCAACTATTTATACTTTTTAAAATATTAAGCTTTTTCCACATTTGTTTTACAATGTAACTCAATGGAGAAAATCTTCAAATCCTCTTAAACCTACTCCACTTTGAAATGCTACTGCTTCCGCATACTTTCAGCTACAGACTTCATTTACACTTTAAACAGGTTACAAGTCTTTGAACTATTAAGCTATGATTCAGCTTTTTGATAACTTTTATAGTTTTTCATTTATCACAGTTTACGTTTTATGAAATTTTCAGACCGTTTCAGATTTTATAATGGGTGTGTATTGCGTGGGTCGTTAAGGGCTAGAGCACGTGATGTCAGAGCTAGAGTGGAGCACAGCTTAAAAATCTTTTGAAAATTATCCGAACAAATTGCTCCTTAGCCCACAACGTCCACTCCTCATACACAATTAATACATCAAAACGTAGGTATTTTTGTGCCGGTCGAAGTCATGTAGCTATGGAATCAGTCGGACTTACACATTTGGCGACACATGCCTGAACGTGAGAGCAACTCCAGGCTGTGCTCCCATAGCCGCCCATATTAAATTTCACAGAATTTTTTGGATCAGGGAAAAAAGTTACTACTTTTCGAAACTGCCGCCAAGGTCACATTTTTGACTCTACACACCCAAATTTCACACCATTTGTTCATCAGAGACTCCTAACTGGTCTCATGAACAATCTAAGCGATAGGAGTCACGGTTTCTGCCGTGGAAGCACTTTTATGACATGTATGTCTCTGGTTAACTCCTGTTATAAACTGCCTCATTAAGGGTGCAGTGGCCATCGCCACGGCAACGTTTGATTGCTGCTAGACAGGTGATTCACATTAGCCAATCAGAGCAGGCTGACTAACACACACACACACACACACACACACACACACACATTTTAACTATTTAACTCTTATCAGCGAATAGGCCTACAGTTATAGGAGGAGCGAAGCTCTCTTTCCACTGTTCCAACAATCACAAACTCTGGTTTTGGTCAAAATAAACCCTTAATTCATAGCATCAAAAGAAAGATATTCAGTTTGTTCAGTTCAGTTTTTTACCCCAGGAGTGACTCATCTCATCAAACAAATCGCTAGAGGATCTCTGTTCACTTTGTTCAGTTCACTTATTTCAAGAGGAGTGAGTGATTATATACAGGGCGCCTGTCTGTCCCCAGAGGGAAAGCATTAATCAGTTAAAATGCTTAATGTCGGTTAGCGGTTACACGGTTAATTATTAACATCCCTAGTTAATGCGTTAAAGAAATTTGTGGCATCAAAACTAATTTGCATTAACACATTTATTATCGCTTTTACTTTGACAGCCCTGATATTGACTGAACTTTCCTCGGCCGTGGAAATAACATATTTGAATTCTTATTTTAGGTGGTGTTGCCTTTTAAAATGGATTTTTTTTCCAAAGAAGAAAGAGAGAAAGAATATTTTATAAATGATACTGAGATTAGATATTGATTCATTTCAACCAATTACCCTTTTTTATATATATATATATATTTTGAACCTCGTCTGCTGTGAGTGCAGTCTAACTTGTCATCACTCCCAGCTCTATTATCATGGCTCCAGTGAACAAGAGACAAAGTAGACTAACTTGTTCTGTAGCCGACATGTCAGGAGTCAGTGTATTGTTTAGAGATGTTGAAGAGTCATTACCACACCAGCATCTGACGAAACACCAGGTACGTTTACAGAGACACTATACAAACATGATGATCTTATAGGATATGATGCATTGCTGTAGATTAAGCTATCCCAACATTAGATATAATAGGAAAACTCTGACAGGGAACATTTTATGTACTTATACTTATAAAGATCATATGGGTTTATTTTGTCGTGGCTGGTATTGTTTTCACTTTGTGAGTCTGCGTGTGAGTGATCATGGCAAAATGTCCTGGAGGCAACGACTGTAACATGAACTACCACCGAGGTATAAGGTAGAGCATTTGCATATCTGTCTGTGTTTGATTAGACAGATATGCAAATAGATATATAGACAGATTTTATCACCGAGGTAGCTTCACCACCCGTCACAAAACTTTACAGGTGTGTGGTTGAGATAAATTTATTAATAAACAAATAATAAAAACCTCTAAATAAAGAGTTTATAAACGAATGAATGGTGCAGCAGTGGGGAGTCAGAGTGAGCATCCTTACCTCGTCAATCTTCTTCTCCTTCTCCTTCTTCTTCTTCTTCTTCTTGAGCGTTCGCCGATGAATCCTGTGTGAGATTAAAGTGTGTGAGGTTTGGGGGGATCTCAGGGTCCAGGATATGGAGGGAGAGGGGGGACATATAGAACCAGAATATGTAGAGCTGCAGGTCAGATCCCTAAACACATTACATGATTGATTTTGTCTGTGTATGGAAGCTAAAATATGCCACGGTTGCTTCCTTTTTATTTTATTTTTATATATTTTTTGGTCCAAAAACAAATCATCTGTACTATACTATAAAGGCCTTTACTACAACACAGTATTAGGGCCACATTGAGGGGAAAAAAATCTGAGATTTGGAGAATAAAGTCTTAATGTTATGAGAATAAAGTCGTAACTTTACAAGAAAAAAGAGATAACGCAATTTTGTTTCAATGCCACTAAATCTTTTTTGACGCAACTTGCAACTTCGCAACTTTTACATGGTAGCGGGCTCAGTTTTAAAGCTAGATTGAAGATACTGGTATCATATAAAACTAGAAAAGCTGATGAATCCATTGGTACCAACTATGTCACACTAGCTTTTCTTGAAGGAGGCTAGATAATGTTCCAAACGTGCGCTAAAATTTGGCGAGGAAAAAACTTGCATGGACATTTTCAAAAGGGGGTCCCTTTGATCGATCGATCGATGGTTTTAATAATCGTTTTTAAAGCAAAAATGTTCCACCTCAGCTGAAAAGCCACTTTTTGTGGTTTTATGTAATAAATATGATATCTTTGGACTTTGGACTGTTGGTCGGACAAAACAAATAATTTAACAAAGCCTTTTTTTTATGACATCTAACCAACTTTATCCCCGTCTCCTGCTGTGTGACACCATGTTTAGCAATAAGGACTCTGTTCTAGTCAGGGTATTTCTACAGGATTAGGACCTCGGCCTCACACTAACACCAACAGGATCTCCACCAGCTGTAGCCGCCTCCCTCCAGGATCTCCTCAAACCATTCTCCTATTTCTTTTCACCTCCCTCCCCAGCTGCAGCTCTTCTCACCTCCCTCTCCTCCCCTCCCTTTGTCTACCCATAATTAACCTAAGGACGTTTAACGCTCATCTGTCAGAGCACCAGAATGTCGCCAAACTTGACTCGCGTCATCCATGACATTTGTGTGTGACATAATACATACTGTGAGTCCCCTCCCACCGCACTTCTAGTAAAAAGAAAAAGAACATTTTATTATCACTGTTGATATGTTGTTTGTTCAGCTCAGAGTGGAGGAGTTTTATCAGTGTATGCAAATCATTCAGAGCTGCTTCCACCCAGAGAAACTCACCACTCCACTGGAAGAAGAAGACCTCTATCTGGCATACAGGTGGGTGAGCACAGCAAGTATATGTGTATATATATATCTATATCATTAATAAGCAGTATTTAAACATTTCAATGCATTATAATGAGTACATATAAAGACATTTTTTAAGTGTTTATTAATGTGTTTGTCAACAATTATAACTTCTCCAGGGAGGCTTTTATGAGTGATTGATAGCACAGTAGCTGTACTATACAGATTTGAGGTACTTGTTCTTGAGTATTTCCATTTTGCAGTGGTAGAAGTAGTACTCAGATTATTTTACTTAACTAAAAGTAAAAAAAAAAGTGCAGTGTAAAAAAAAAAAAAAATACTCGGTGTATTCTCAGCAAATGCACTTAAAGTATCTAAAGCAAAAGTACTTATTGTAGGAAGCAATAATTGCTTTTTAGGCGTATCCCGTGTGAGCCCCCTATTTTAAAAGCCTTTATTTGTTTACATTTTGGCAAATAGACACAGTTAAAAGTATGCCAGATTAACCTTCAGCAGCTCCTGTTTGAATCAAACCCGTGCACGTACCGAAAACTATCACTGCAGTACTTTAATACTGAAGAAGTATTATCAAGTAGAGTACCTCAAAACTGTACTTGATTAAATGTACTTAGTTACTTTCCACTCGTGCTACTTTATACTTCTATTCCACTAAATTTCAGAGGGACATCTTGCACTTTTTTTTTTACTCCACGACATTTATAGTTACTGGTTATTTTCCACATTTTCCATTGAAAGTATGCAGGACTAGTTAAAGGCCAAAAAACGTACGGAAGAAACAGTTGATTGAAGAAGTTGAATAAACTTTAGAAGAACAATACGGGGAATGCTGAATCAGCATTCCCCGTAGCAAGGTATCTCTTGGTGCTTTGAAGGAGATAAATCCCAAACTGTAAGACCTATTGCTTAAATGGGCACATCATCTGAAAGAAGACAAAAATACCTACGTTTTGATGTATTAATTGTGTATGAGGAGTGGACGTTGTGGGCTAGGTAGCAATTTGTTCGGATAATTTTCAAAAGATTTTTAAGCTCTGCTCCACTCCAGCTCTGATGTCACACGCAATACACACCCATTATAAAATCTGAAACGGTCTGAACATTTCATGAAACGTAAACTGTGATAAATGAAAAACTATAAAAGTTATCAAAAAGCTGAATCATAGCTTAATAGTTCAAAGACTTGTAACCTGTTTAAAGTGTAAATGAAGTCTGTAGCTGAAAGTATGCGGAAGCAGTAGCATTTCAAAGTGGAGTAGGTTTAAGAGGATTTGAAGATTTTCTCCATCGAGTTACATTGTAAAACAAATGTGGAAAAAGCTTAATATTTTAAAAAGTATAAATAGTTGAAACAAGAAAAGATATAGCACTAATGTCCTTAAAGAGCTGAATATTTTGATAGTTGAACGGTTTCTGTAGCTGAAAGTATGCAGGACTAGTTAAAAGCCAAAAAACGTACGGAAGAAACAGTTGACTGAAGGAGTTGAATAAACCTTAGAAGAACAATACTGGGAATGCTGAATCAGCATTCCCACAATAAACGCGTCGGATTATAGTCCAGTGTGCTTTGCCTTGTGCTTCTAGGCACACTGGAATTACATTCAATTTGATTGAAAAGCTAAAAAGTTAGCTTTAAAACTGAGCCCCCTACAACCTAAAAATCACAAGTTTGGTTAATGCGTTAAAGAAAATTAGTGGCGTTAAAACTAATTTGCGTTGAGTTTGACAGCCCTAATAAGAACGCTTTTGGCGTGTCTTGTGTCATTATTCCGTTTTCCTTCCTGAGAATTAAAAGTAAAATTAAAAGAAGGACTATTTAACATAAAAAATGCTGTTGCAGTGTACTTCATATTTTTGTTATTTTCATTCTTTAAAAGTCTCAGATTGCAGGAAACAAAGTCTCCGAAGCTCGCATTTTTTTTTCCTGGAGAGAACTTTGTTTATTCAAATCCTCCCCATAGTTGAGGCCACTATGTCTGCTGGTTCATGCACCTTCATTCACTCGTGTCATATTCACGTCTCAGCGAGGCGAAACATAACACCGACACGCTATTTCCTCTGGTGAACCGACGGATCCGTTACACGCTTTGGTGCGATACCAGGTAGACAACTGTCTCTGACATTATTAGATTGTTTCATTTTTACCAAAATAGCATTACAGTATGTAAACTTGTTCTAGTAGAAACATAAAATACAAGTGTGAACCTGGAAATGAGCACGACATGGGACCTTTATGTTCTGCTTGTTTGTCATCTCCAGCTCCAGCTCCACTGACAGTAAGAGGAATCCAGCTGAGCCAGGTGAGAGTTTACTGGTTGTTGTAATGACTCCATCGGTACCAACCGATCGAACCGATACGAACCAATCCCAGGGGTCAGCAACCTTTACTATCAAAAGAGCCATTTTAGGCAAAAAGAAAGACAAAAAAAATCTATCTGGAGCCACAAAACATGTGATCATTGTGATGAAGGTAACACAGTTTATAGTCTCAGTATATAGTATATCAGTCTAATGCAGTGAGGGCCAAAGAGACAATGTACTACGGAGTACTAGGGCCACATTGAGGGAAAACACATCTGAGATTTACACAATAAAGTCAGAATACTATGAGAATGGAGTCATAACTTATCAAGAAAAAAAGTCGTAATATTACGAGAATAAAATCATAATTTTATGAGAAAAAAAGAAAATAACACGTAAGATTACTACTTTATAATGTTCTGATTTTATTCTCATAATATTACGACCTTTCTCCTCGTAAACCTCTAACTTTATTATCAAAATCTCAAATTGTTTCCCTCAATGTGTTCCTAATACTCCGTCGTACCGTAGACCTACAACAATGATAAACAAAAACGAAAATATAAACATTTATAATTCATTTCCACAAATTCTTTTAAAAATCCATAAGGAGCCTCTGGAGAGAGGCCAAAGAGACGCATGTGGCTACACATTTACATTTATTACATTTTGGCAAATAGACACAGTTAAAAGTATGCAAAGTGAACCTCCAGCAGCTGCTGTTTGCATCGTACCCATGTACACACCGACTACTATCACTGCAGTACTTCAATACTGAAGAAAACGATTCTCAGGCAAGTTCTGCAGTTGTGATTTCTAAACACATTTTTGGGTGGTGAGCATCAGAGACGATGACATCCTCAGGAAGTGTAATAAACAAATCCAGTCCTACTGGGGTTTTTTCATGGTGTGAAACCAAAATGTCATCAAACTCGCCCCTCAAGCGGTCCTGTAAAGACTGTCGGCTGTCACTGAGACACGCCATCGTCACACAACCGTTTAATCAGTTGCATATTTGCATAGCTGGCTTTTTGCACGTATGGACACGAAGGATGTGATGTTAATGCGTTCACACTCTGGTGATCACTGACACTCAGCTCAGAGTTGTAATCCCGAGCCAGCAGCGTCTTCTGATACTACGTTTTTATTGATTTCTTTTTTTACGAGAAAATATTGTGGCTTCTTCCGCGGTGCAAAGGTTCAGACTGGGGATCAGAGCAAACAGAGCAGACGGGTAGGTTTTTGCCTTTTAAACTTACGTTTAGTTTTGATGTTTCGGGATCGTATGTAAAGTCAATTATGATATCAAAAATCAAATATTTAAATACACGTTTTTGTGATTACGTTGTTGCTCTTTATCAGTTTCTTCCCAGTGCAGGTGAACAGTAGACGTAGAAGTGGCGTATGTCATCTGAAAGCTGGGAACCTGCAGATTAATTTGACATTAACTGACCTGACATCTCGCCCTGAAGATCTCAGGCGCTAAAAGTATTAACGTGTTTTGACTCGGCACAGCCGGCGGCGCCAGTGGAAAAAAACCCCGGAATAGTTTGCCTTTTGTGTGACGAGGTGGCAACCAAGGGTGTGGAGGATAGCGTGTTTACTGTGTGTGAACTCACTATTGTGGACCTATAATACATATTTGATTAATAACTAAATCATTAACGTATTATGTAAAGCTCATTTCGTCCAAAACGACAGGTCACTTCTGCTTCAGTAGTACATCATACATTCATAATACATACATAATCACATTCATCAGACAGGTAGCTGAAGTTGACCAGTTTTATATTTTTGAATATAGATGGAAAAATATTTTGTGTCTGAGATATATTTGTTTACTAGTGCAGTCATAATGTTGGAAGTTAGCCAGCTGACTAATTAGTTTACTTAAAGAGCTGCAGAATTTCAGTTTGGCATCGGATGTAAAACTCATTGTCACCGTCTGGTGATACGGTCGAACATGTTTAGTAGTACAGTCATAATGTTCCTCGAGAGACAAAGAAATTAAGAAGCAACCTTTACTATCAAAAGAGACATTTTTAGGCAAAAAGAAAAATAATCTGTCTGGAGCCACAAAACATGTGATCATTGTGATGAAGGTAACTCAGTTTATAGTCTAAGTATATAGTACATCAGTCTAATGCAGTGAGGGACAAAGAGACAATGTACTACGGAGTATTAGGGCCACACTGAGGGAAAACACATTTACAGAATAAAGTCATAACTTTACGAGAAAAAAAAGAAAATAACACATAAAATTACTACTTTATAATATTCCGACTTTTTAACTTTTTTTCTCATAATCTTCGGACTTTATTCTCATAATATTACGATTTTATTCTCAGAATATTACGACTTTATTCTTGTAATATTACGACTTTATTCTCAGAATATTACGACTTTATTCTTGTAATATTACGACTTTATTCTCATAATATTACGACTTTATTCTCATAATATTACGACTTTATTCTCGTAATATTACGACTTTATTCTCGTAATATTACGACTTTATTCTCGTAATATTACGACTTTATTCTCGTAATATTACGACTTTATTCTCGTAATATTACGACTTTATTCGCATGATCTCAGATGTATTTTTTTCTCAATGTGGCCCTAATACTTCGTCATACGGAACATAGCATAATTAAATCTGTGCTGTTAATAATAAAAAAATGAAGTTTGAAGTTAAGCTGCTTGTTCAAAATAAGAACTTATACTATATCTTCCTTAACAGTATATGTAACCCAGCCAGTGTTCTTATAGGCACACCCACCCAACACATAGTGAGCTGGTTGCATTTACTTTGTTCCTATATAGAATGGGGAGGATCCAAGATAAGAAAGCCATATGTCATATGCGTAGAAGACCTTTGCTCGTTGACCTGGTTGGATCAAGTCTTTCTGGTGGCTGAGGTTTCACAACCCCAGGCTGACATGATAAACCAGTACCGGGGGGAAGTCTTTAGGAAACATTGCTTTAAAAAGGACAGTCAGGTAAAGAAACAACAACATTAATGGGTGTAAATGGTGAGAAAATAGTCAAATGTTGTGTATTATTTCATAATCCAGTTCAAGTTTAAGGCCAGAGCATCAATACTTAACATTTCTTTGGTAAATACTCCACAATACTCTGATGCAGCATTAAGTTATGGATGTTTTTAATCAGTGATGTATATGTATGTGTGTGTTCCAGGTAGATAATGGCGTGTGCGTTGGCTCCGCTCCTGTTGGCTGTCCTCCTGACTGAGACGTCTGCCTCACTCTCATCTTCAGGTAGGAAAAAACAATCATATGGAAACTCCATCAACATGCCATAAGTCAGACTTTTAATCATTTGAATTCTCATAATTGAATGATGTGTCAGTAGGGACGGAGCAGGCCTCTCCATGCCCACCTCGGTGGCTCCTGTTGGGGCAGAGATGCTTCTCTTTCTACCCCGTGTGGAGCTCCTGGACCGACGCTAATGTAAAATGAAAATAAAACACATTCATTCATAACACATGAAGATTGAAATCTGGTTTAATGTGTGTTTGTGTGTGTTAGTCTATGTGCTCTCAGGAGGGAGGTAACCTGGCGTCGCTTCACACACCAGAGGAGAGGCAGTTTGTCCGTCAGATAGCAAACACACACACCCCTGTGTGGCTCGGTGGATTCAAGATACAACAGGTATAATTCTAATTATTTTACAATTAGTATCTGGGAACAGAAAGGTCAAACAACTCATGTAGTTGACTGTAGGCGTGTCTGGTGGTGGATGAAGTATGAGATAAGTTCTGTATTGAAAATACTCCTTCAGTAAAAGAACGCATCAGTAAAATCACTTAAAGTATTAAAACTGTGACTGTTGTATTATTATATATCTGATCATTAGATTATTATTACTGAAAAAGTGACACCTTCACTTTGTTTGTTTAGTTCAAACCTCAACATTATTATTAGTACATTAAAATAATTAATGTTATTACTAATACATTAACATTTTTAACATTAAAAATAATACATTAACATTAATAACATTATCGCTAATATATTAACACCATTAACATTATGACTAATACTTAACCATTATCAACATTATTACCCATACATTAACATTCTAATGTTATTACTAATACATTAACATTATTATTGATACATTAGCATATTAACATTATCAACATTATTACTAACATATTAATATTATCACTAATATATTAACATTATTATTGATACATTAGCATATTAACATTATCAACATTATTACTAACATATTAATATTATTACTAATATATTAACATTATTATTGATACATTAGCATATTAACATTATCAACATTATTACTAACATATTAATATTATCACTAATATATTAACATTATTATTGATACATTAGCATATTAACATTATCAACATTATTACTAACATATTAATATTATTACTAATATATTAACATTATTATTGATACATTAGCATATTAACATTATTACTAATATAAACAGAGCTCTTTGTGTGCTTTGTTTGAGGTACAATAAAAGAGTGCATCTGTCTGTTTCTCCTCTCTGAAGAAGGGCTCCTGGTTCTGGAGCGATGGCTCCGCCTTCAGGATCAGCGGTTGGACCAATCAGACGCAGGGAAAGGCCGCAGGGGGCGGGGCTTGTCTGGCAATTACACCAAAAAGTAAACAAAACAACACGTGCAATGAATAGTTGGATTATTATAGTATATTAACAGTTTTGGATGCATCATTTTAATTCAGTTAATTATATAAGTTGTTGTTTGTATTGCATGATACTTTAAAACAGTGATGTGTGTGTTGTGTTCAGGTGGAGAGCTGCACAGCGCCCCCTGTGGAGAGCTCAGGTTCTACATCTGCTCCACCACAGCCAGGTAGGTTATACATCTACATCTTATCTGTGGATTTTGACGGCATATTAGGGCCATTGTGGGATAAAAGATTAATAATTACGGAGCCCAAGGACGGGGGTTAATATTCTGAGAAAAAAACCTCAGAATTTACTTGAAAAAAATCTGGAAAGTTGCGGGTTTTATTTCACTTCTTCACTTTGCAAAGTCATATCAACCACATCACACCACGGACGCAGATTTGTGACTTTAATCTCAGTGAATATTCAGAGTTTATTTTTTCTCGTAAATTTACCACTTTAATCTCAGAGAATTTCTGAGTTTTTTTCTTGCAAATTTATGACTTCATAATCTCAGATAATATCCAAGTCATTTTTTTCCTTTTATATTTACCACTTTAATCTCAGAGAATATCCAAGTTTTCCTCTTGTTAATTTACCACCTCAATCTCAAAGAATTTCTGAGTTTTTTCTTGCAAATTTT
Organism: Sebastiscus albofasciatus; assembly: GCA_916701655.1. Classification (NCBI taxonomy): domain Eukaryota; kingdom Metazoa; phylum Chordata; class Actinopteri; order Perciformes; family Sebastidae; genus Sebastiscus; species Sebastiscus albofasciatus. The sequence goes on from CAKAOI010051218.1 coordinate 13,639, forward strand.
ATGACTTCATAATTTCAGAGAATATTAAAGATTTTTTTCGTACATTTTTTATTTATTTTTTTTGTAAATTTGCCACCTTAATCTCAGAGAATTTCTGAGTTTTTTCTTGCAAATGTATGACTTCATAATCTCAGATAATATTAATTTTTTTCTCATAAATTTGTGAGTTTTTTCTCATAGATTTACCACTTTAATCTCAGAGAATATTCAAGTTTTTTTCTTGTAAATTTATGAGTTTTTTTCTTGCAAATGTATTACTTCAAAATCTCAGATAATATCCAAGTCATTTTTTTCCTTTTATATTTACCACTTTAATCTCAGAGAATATCCAAGTTTTCTTCTTGTTAATTTACCACCTCAATCTCAAAGAATTTCTGAGTTGTTTCTTGCAATTTTATGACTTCATAATCTCAGAGAATATTCAAGTTTTTTTCTCATAAATTTGTGTTTTTTCTTGAATATTTAACAATTTAATCTCAGATAATTTCTCTTTTTTTTCTTGCAAATTTATCACTTCATAATCTCAGAGAATATTAAGGATTTCTTTTTCATACATTTTTGAGTTGTTTTTTTTCTGTAAATTTACCATTTTAATCTCAGAGAGACTTCATAATCTCAGATAATATTCAAGTTTTTTTTCTCATAAATGTGTGAGTTTTTTCTCATAGATTTATCACTTTAATCTCAGAAAATATTCAGTTTTTTTCTCATAAATTTGTGAGTTTTTTCTTGTTAATTTACCCCTTTAGTCTCAGAGAAAATTCAAGTTTTTTGTTGTTAATTTTATGACTTCATAATCTCAGATAATATTAAAGATTTGTTCTCGTAAAATGTATCACCACCACTTATCATGGAAGTGTTTTCTCTGAATATTACCCCTCCCTCCCACGGCGCCATAATTATTAATGAATGGAACTGATACGACATCATAGTTGATGATAGATTTGATCCCAGTAACGAGCGAGATTTATCTTTACTGCCAGTGAAGGCTGAACCATTGAACCAGTGAACGCTTTAAAATGCAAACAAAATGTAAAGTCGTAAAGATGTGGAATGATTAACAAAATGTGTGTCTGAACGTTTCGACCTTTCATTCATAGGCTATTGAATAACACTATTATCTATTAACTCAAACATTAAGATAAGCTTGTTTGTCATTTCCAGCTCCAGTCCCACTGACTCTCCCAGCAACAGGAAACCAGTGGAGCCAGGTGAGAGTTTACTGGTTGCTATAGTACGTATAGAATACAGGGATGTACAGTTTAACCCTCTGAGACCTGCGGGATCTGTCTGGTGTCATGAAACAAAGTGTGGTATCTGAATACTTCTTCCACGTCTGATGGTCACTTCGTGTCGGTTTCTTTCCTCTCAGGTCTCGTCTCCAACGTGAGTCTGTTTGACGTCGTGTGGGGTCACAGCGACACGTTGGCGGAGGTGATTCTCCGATCGTCCCCCTTCCTCGAGGAGCTCCGGTCCGGTCAGCTGACGCAGCGCTGCTACGCCAGCTTCATCCGGCACGAGGCGCTCTATCTGCACCGAGTCAGCAGCACACTGGAGGTCAGAGGTCAACACTTTGTTATTCTTTTTGTCCAATTGTTTTTTTCTCTCTTTTTGTGAGGTTGTAATTGGTTTTTGGCCATCACCATCTTGGTTTCAGCCATCGCCATCTTGGTTTTTGGCCATCACCATCTTGGTTTTCGACCGTGACCATCTTGGTTTTCGACCGTCACCATCTTGGTTTTCGACCGTCACCATCTTGGTTTTTGGCCGTCGCCATCTTGGTTTCAGCCATCGCCATCTTGGATTTCGACCGTCACCATCTTGGTTTTCGACCGTCACCATGTTGGTTTTTGGCCGTCGCCATCTTGGTTTTTGGCCGTCACCATCTTGGTTTTTGGCCGTCACTATCTTGGTTTCAGCCATCGCCATATTGGCTTTCGACCGTCACCATCTTGGTTTTTGGCCGTCGCCATCTTGGTTTTTGGCCGTCACCATCTTGGTTTCGGCCATTGCCATCTTGGTTTTCGACCGTCACCATCTTGGTTTTTGGCCGTCGCCATCTTGGTTTCAGCCATCGCCATCTTGGTTTTCGACCGTCACCATCTTGGTTTTTGGCCGTCACCATCTTGGTTTTTGGCCGTCACCATCTTGGTTTTTGACCGTCTCCATCTTGCTAAGTACAACCGAACGCTGAATAAGACATTTTTCAGGTGACCAAAAAGGTTATAATTAACTTTGATGAAGTGAAAACACACTGTGAAAAAGTTAACTTTAAAGACTAAAACACGGACAACTCCCAGACCGGATAACGCCGTGGTAGCGACCTGTCAATCACAAGGTAGCCCCGCCCTAAAGCATCCCCTGCTTTATGGTCTATTTGACTCTAAATGGGACCATAATTTACTAAATGAACATCATGCTGTATTGAAGAAGACTTGAAACTAGCGACTGAGACCATAAACTCATGTTTACAATGTTTACTGAGGTAATAAATCAAGAAAGAAGTAGACTCATTTTCTCATAGACTTCTATACAATCAGACTTCTTTTAGCAACCAGAGGAGTCGCCCCCTGCTGGCTGGTAGAGAGAACGCAGGTTTAAGGCACTTCAGCGTTGGCTTCACTTCTCATAATCGGAGTAGTGGTGGTGATGTCAGCGTGTTGTCTCGTCCTGCAGGCCCTGATTGGTCGTTTACAGGAAGCGGATGACGTGAGATCACTGCTGCTGGACACACTGAAACACTACAGCAGCAGAAACCAGGTGAGAGGAACACACCGGTTGGGTTTACAAACGTAAGATAACAAATGTAAGATAATAAATTCTATGAATGTCATGCCTCTTCCTCCTCCTCTTCCTCCAGAGCCTCGTCGCTTCGCCTCCCCCACCGTGGCTCGTCTTCTCCCTCCAGTCGTTCCACTCGGTGGTCCTGGAGGAGCCGGTCTACTGGCTGGTGGCTCTGTCGGCCCGGGCCTGCCTCCGTGACTTCCTGGCCGCGGAGCTGCTCTCCTCTGGCGTCCAGCTGGTGCCTGCAGGGTCCGATGTTCAAGCCGTCGGCCTCTACGAGGAGTGGAGGAGAGACACTCTGAGGGAGGTCACATGGACACGCAGGTAACCATCATAACATTGGTGATGCAGCGGTGGAAGAAGTACCAACACCACAGTGAAAAGCTGGTTGAAAGCCTTGCATTCAGAACTTTACTTAAAGGCGGGGTGTGAATCTCGTCCTCTAACTGTGTGACAGGTACAGGAAGGTGATGGAGGAACGCCAGCGTCACATGGACACGTATAAAGCCATAAACATCTTCAGAGAGCACATGAAGAACCAGAAGAGTTTCTACAAGGCTCTGTGAGTACCGTTTCTCTAAACATGCAACTGAGCCAGAGTGAATGAGAGAAACTGTAATCCGTCCATGTGTGGATGTGTCCTGTTGGTCCGCTGGTCAATGTGTGCGTGTGTGTGTGTCTGCTGCAGAGCCTGTGATGAAGAGGATGATAGATGATGAAGAGGAGGAGGAGAGCCAGGTGGAGCTACTGATGAAGGTGAGTCAACATACTGCAAAACATATTCATCCTAACAAGTCATTTAATTAGATTTATTTTATATATATATATTATAAATAT